>CM060595.1:56891117-56903617 GCA_030578255.1 Tiaroga cobitis | reverse complement strand
TCTATCCGACCTCCAATGTTTAGTGGGTAAGGTGTGTAACCTACAATTTACAACAATTGTCATCAAAACTTTAGCCATAGTTTACATCAGAACATCCCCCCAGAGTACACTGTTATACTGACAACATGACTAAGCAATTTGACTGTCTTATCCGTACACAATGACACAAGGACTTGTCATTCTGATGGCACTGACATGTTCATTGACACAGATATTTACTTTTGAGAGATGAACTAAGGATTTTGAGCAAGAGACTGGCTTGAGAAATTGTTTTGAGAAATGCATTTACTGTTTTGCTAATCTCGAGGATGATTCGAGAAAGCGTACCAAAGTATATTTAATAAATTAACTTTTGTTAACCAGGGTGGAAGAGGTCATTTGCCAGAATGCATTACCTGTGTTGAATTACTTTGAATGACAATTCTGTAAATTCCTCTTTCTGTCATTAATTTAAAGGACCCCTTGATATTTCTGGTATGTCTGGTGTCGTATGAGACTTGAATGCTGTTTAGACCTTCACACACTCACATTTACACATCTGCTGGTTTCCCAACCTTCAGGTCTATATTTTCCATCCTAAATAATACTTCTCCTTGATGGCGAGAGTGTTTATTCATCACTTACACACTTGGTAGCGTAAATACACACATCTATTCTGGCACGAAGAAAAAGCAATTATCTGAGAGATATTTAAATTTTTCACAAAACTTTCTGATTGGTTTTGCTTTCAGCCTCGTGTGTGTGTGTGATTGTGTGTGTTTGGTTGTTGATTCGGTGTTTGCCCGGCGGGCACAGGAACTCTGTTCTGGCGGTAAACACCGACAGGAGAAAATGAGCAGGTGCGTGAAGAGCGTCTCGAGCGTCTCTCTGCCTCTTTCATCCTGATCGGCAGACGAGTCCCTGCAGAGAGAAATCAGCCCGTCCAGAAACAGCCCAAAGTGAGCTTCAGAGACACGGCAGGGAGAGACAAGTACAAATGTCAGTCACGCTCAAACCCTGGCTGAGAGAGTGCACTAGAAACATACTTACACAGGTGTCAGGTCATCTACTCATCAAATCTTTGGACACCTTTTTTCACATTTTAGAGTAGTAGTAAAGACATCAAAACTACATCCTTTCATCTTTTGAGCAAACTATGAGTTGTATTTGCCTGTGCAGAACAGTTTCACAAGTCTGGATTTCATTCGGGTTCCTTCTTCAATTTTTTGTTGTCCATCTACGGACCCCCTAAAGGGACATTAAAAATGATGTCAATGCTTTTGCGTCCTCTCGCTCAAACAACTTTCTCGGGGGAACTCAAAAGACATTGGGAGCCAACGCAAGGTTTCTTGAGGGAGCGCCAAATTTTTGCGAGTGAATGAAATGTTTCCAAGGGGAATCCAAAACTTTTGCGAGAGAGCGCAAAAGCATTGAAATATAGAGGAATCATTCATGTCTGGAGCACAAGACGACATGGAACAAGTTATGTAATAAAGTTACATTTTAGGGTTAGAAGGTTTATTTGAGTACATATTTTGACAATATGAATGTAGTGATGCTAACACACCAATGTGAAAGAATGCAAATGTTAGTAAAGGATTTATGATTAAGATGAGATGCGTTTCCAACAGTACGGAAGTAGTTTCCATCAGAGTTATTAATTAACTAAAACTGAAAGTGTGTGTTCACATTTGGCAGGTTTAGTTGAACTAAAATAAACTCTGGTGCGATTGCTCTGTTAATGCGGTTCATTTGAATAAGTGTGAACGTTGCCATCCGAACCCTGGTGCACACCAAACAAGTGGACCACCCACATTTTGTCCACTTTCAAACGAACTCTGCTGCAGTTCGACTGAAATGTGATCTCAACATGGACCAAAGACATCTAAACGAACCGAAAACAGGTGGTGATCTAAAAAGGACAGATTTCTCACCTGGTTCTTCTCTTCATAGAAGCTATTTTGCCTATTACTGTTCAGAACAGGCATTAGAACCGCTGTCTTCATGCAGCAGATCTTCATTTGTGAGTTAAGGCATACACACTATGAGATAACCCAGACGATTTTGGGCCCAAATCTCCCCTTCCGACGATCCTAGGTAAAGTCCCAATTATCTTGATGGTTCAACAGATTGTTTTATCAGATTTTCCTGTGGTGCGAGATGTGTTAAGAGTGATTGAATGTTGAATATTTACAATCAGAAATCCTGTTGTGTGAGGGGAACCCTGAGGACAAATGCGCACGCACTTTTAGATTGTTGTGTGGATTGTAGATTGTCGCTGGGAACGAAGCGATACCCAATCAGAAAGTGAGCTGACGAAGACGGAAACATAACATGACTTCATCGAAACCTTTTTCTGGAATTCAAAAACGTTCTGTAAAAAGCAGTCCAAACACTATGGCTGCTTCCGAAATTGCATTGAGTTGGTACTTATTTTGAACAATAAATTACTTCACGACTGCAAAAAAAAGTATGTTCTATATAGTGTGAATGTAATTCGGACGTACTACATCTGCCATGTTGTCATTTTATATGTGACTTACCAGCTTCACTGCCATTCCAAATCCTCTCCCGTGGCCTCATGGGATAGTAAAGTGTCCATCATATGCACACTTCAGAATCTCGCTGGAAGTAGTGGGTCATCGCCTTTTTTATGAGTACTGTGAACTCTGACATACTACTTTTGTCACATACTGTTTTTCGCCTACTAGTAGGGAAGTATGCGGATCGGATGCAGCCATTTCTTCTTTCCTGTCGTTCACCATGTTTGTTTTGTTTACTCTAAGAGATTTCCATCACCGCACTCCACAGACTATTGGAACAAAACTGTGATTTTTTTTATCGTCATGTTTGTGGTCTCTCATGTTTTGGAAATCTTTTAGTGTGGGCCAGCCTTAACAGAGGAATTTCTGCCACTGTTTTGACTCCTTTACGCATTTTCGAAGCTCTTCATGAGATCTCAAGTGGTAAAAATACCATCATACGTGCGCACATACATTTTCCTAGCTTAAGTTCAGCCGCGAAATAAGTCAAAAAAGCTGATTTCAGTGTTTAAACATTTACATCAGTGATCTACAGTATAAGTAGTGCAGAATATGAAATATTTGTCCTTCATTTTACATTCATCAACTTTTCCCCTTTTTTCTGTGCATTATTTCCACTACTTTTGGACCTGAATGTATGTGTGCTCTCATGTGTTACTATAGAATTTTGCAGAATTTTGTATGTTCTGAGCTCAGGCAGACTGACGACGAATTTTTGAAACGGGTGTTAGATAAAACAATATGCTCTCTAACAAGCACAGCGTGATGACAATATGAGCATATTGAGAAAGACTATCACATATACAAGAGTATGTGTGTGTGTTTTGAAGCCTGAACCTGTGGATCGTGAATGCACTAATTTTATGATGCTATTGTAGAAAGGTGTGTGTGTGTGTGTGTGTGTGTGTGTGTGTTTTGAGGTGACAATAGGACTAAATACAGTAATCTGAGGTTTTAGTTTGACAGCTGGGATTTGGGTTACCCTTTCTAGATGTAAATAGATAAAATGCATAGGGAAGTGTGCATGCATGCGTGAGTGATATCGTGGGCGCCGCGTTTGTCACAGCTGGAGAGCGTGAGCAGCTGATTGGTTGATTTTTCCCCCCTGCTGAGCCAATGAGAGGGTGATATTTTTACCCTATTCCCTCCAGACGAGCTCTCAGCAGCCTCCAGGTACACCGCTGCGACACACATTTGCACACGATCTCATACACTACCACACACGCCTGCGCCTCACTCGCCTGATTGACACACAGCAGTGTTAATGCATCAGATGCATATGCAAAGAGCTTGAAATGTGAAGGCTGTCGTTGAGCAGCAGTGGTGATGACTTCTCATCTGTGTATGTGGAGAAATATGCATCTCTGTTGTAAAACCTAGTGAGCTGCCTAACTAGGCAGCATTTTAAGGCATCATTGACTTGGCTGTTCCAAACTGTAGGCATTTTAATGATGCCGCCCTCAAGAAACCTCATTTTGGACAAATTCTACTGCACTGCACTAGATAGAAGCTCTCCCTGAATGCTAAAGATAAATTAGTGTAAGCAACTGTTTTCAACATAGATAATAATAAGAAATATTTCTTGAGCAGCAGATCATCATATTAGAATGATTTCTGAAGGATCATGTGACACTGAAGACTGGAGTAATGATGCTGAAAATTCAGCTTTGCATCACAGGATTATATTGCATTTTAAAATGCCTTTAAAGGGTTAGTTCACCCAAAAATGAAAATTAAGTCATTAATTACTCACCCCCATGCTGTACCAACCCCGTAAGACCTTCGTTCATCTTCGGAACACAAATGAAGATATTTATGATTAAATCTGAGAGGTTGATCACTCTTCCTAAGGGAATGAAACCTGACGGCCCAGAAAGTCATTAAAGAAAATGTTTAAATATTCCATGTCACAACAGTGGCTCAACTATAAGTTTATCAAGCGACGAGAATACTTTTTGTGCGGAAAAACAAACAAAAATAACGACTTTATTCGACTATTCCTTTTCTTCCTTGTAGGCCTGAAACGAGACTTCGAGAGATTTCCACGACGCATGCGCGAGAATTGCGATCTCCTTCAACTACTTCAGTTCAGTTCTCGCACGTGCGCGTCGTGGAAATCTCTTGAAGTCTCGTTTCAGGCCGAATAAAGTCGTTATTTTTGTTTGTTTTTTCGCACAAAAAGTATTCTCGTCGCTTGATAAACTTATAGTTGAGCCACTGTTGTGACATGGAATATTTAAACATTTTCTTTAATGACTTTCTGGGCCGTCAAGTTTCATTCCCTTAGGCAGCCTATGTAGCAGTCATAAACCTCTCAGATTTAATCATAAATATCTTCATTTGTGTTCCGAAGACGAACGAAGGTCTTACGGGGTTGGTACAGCATGGGGGTGAGTAATTAATGACTTAATTTTCATTTTTGGGTGAACTAACCCTTTAAATAGAAAACAGTTATTTTAAACTCAAAAAGTATTTCGCAATATTACGTTTTTTGCTGTATTTTCGATCAAATAAATGCAGCAGAAGAGACTTCTTTTAAAAACATAAAAAAATCTTACCGATCTAAAACTTTTGAACAGTAGTGTGTATATACTGTGTGTGTGTATGTGTGTGTGTGTGTGTGTATATATATATATAAGACAAGATTGCATTTAGTTGATCAAAAAAATATTTACTTTATTTTATTAATTTACTTTATTGCATCATTTCTGTAAAATTCTACATGCATTTTTTGTTCAGTTCAAAACACGCAGATCCTCCTTTGACAAAAAAATTAATGTGTGAGAAAATGACAGATGGTTATAGTTGCTAAGATTGCTTTTATTCTGTGAAGTGCTCGGGAGAACTCTTCGGGATAAGTATTTTTTACAGTCTATGGTAATAAACCACCAGCCACTTCCTGTTTCCCCCTCAATGTTTCTTGAGATATTAACTGGCCTGTTTTTGTGATTAAACACAGTGTGTCTAAAAATATCCTCACTTTTGCCTGCTTGCAATTCCCTTTTAATGTCTCCACAATGTTCTTTTTCTGAAATGTGAGCTATCGTTTTGCAAAATTGCTCAAGCTCTGAGTCAGTGTTGCCCTGAGGAGTTAGCTTTGAAGCTAATTAAAACGTTTGATATTTTCAGAAGCACAGGCGGGATGAATGCATGTGCAGGGCAGGACGTCCTGGTATTACGTGTCCCCGAGCAGCCCATCAGGTGTAGCTGTGTGGATTTCACTAATTTCACTCACGTATTTCTGTCTACGTGCAGGTGGAATGGCTGAAGAACGAAGAGATTATCGATCCTGCAGACGATCGGAATTTCTACATCACCATCGATCATAACCTGATCATCAAACAGGCACGGCTTTCCGACACCGCCAACTACACATGCGTCGCTAAGAACATCGTTGCTAAGAGGCGTAGCACCACGGCTACAGTGATCGTCTATGGTGAGTATGACGTTCATGCACAATCTGGTTTAAATGTGCTAAGATGCACTGAAGGTTTCAACAGAGATAAAGTGTCCCGGGTCGTTTAGTGAAGAACTACGAGCCCGAGAGTGAGAATCCCATTGAGGTGAGGTGGAGACTGAAAGGAACGGGCTATAGTCAAGTCTAGTAACCTTTATTTATACAGCGATCATCAATTATTAAATTAGTTCATTTCATCTATAAAGCAGCTCTGCAGAAAAACAGTGGTGTTGTCGTCCAGCTCAGTTCAGTTCTCATACAACAGTGTCAGTACAATCAGATCAATAATATTGTTGAATATTAAGTGTCTCCAACTAAACAAGCCAGAGGCGATAGTGGCAAAGAACCAAAACTCCATTGGTGACAGAATTGAGAAAAAACCTCATGCAGGAAGCCAGTTCTCCTCTGGCCAACACACCAACACAGTGTGATTATGATTCATGAAGCATCACAAGTCAGAAATCAGATTGTGGATTTGTAGCATTTAGATATTCATCCAGTTCCTTTTGCTTGAAGATTGATTTATCATGCCAGTATGGAGATGAAGCTGGTCTGCAAAGGCCTGTGCTTAGGACTTGTCTGTTTCTTGTGGTCTCTGCTGAGGATCTTTGCCGATGGCTGTCGTATTGACGAGGTTTTCACAGTGGATTGTCTAGACACGGTCTCTGCTGACATTCAGAGCTGCGTTGTGGTTGTGTTTAGGTGCAGGTCCACCATCTGATCTGTATACGGCCCGGATCCGGCTGAGTTTATCATGCGTTGCGGTCGTGTTTAGGTGCAGGTCCACCATCTGATCTGTATACGGCCCGGATACGGCTGAGTTTATCATGCGTTGTGGTCGTGTTTAGGTGCAGGTCCACCATCTGATCTGTATACGGCCCAGATCCGGCTGAGTTTATCATGCGTTGCGGTCGTGTTTAGGTGCAGGTCCACCATCTGATCTGTATACGGCCCGGATCCGGCTGACTAAATTATGCATTGTGGTCGTGTTTAGGTGCAGGTCCACCATCTGATCTGTATACGGCCCGGATCCGGCTGACTAAATTATGCGTTGTGGTCGTGTTTAGGTGCAGGTCCACCATCTGATCTGTATACGGCCAGGATACGGCTGAGTTTATCATGCGTTGCGGTCGTGTTTAGGTGCAGGTCCTCCATCTGATCTGAATACGGCCCGGATACGGCTGAGTTTATCATGCGGTGTGGTCGTGTTTAGGTGCAGGTCCACCATCTGATCTGTATACGGCCTGGATCCGGCTGACTAAATTATGCATTTTGGTCGTGTTTAGGTGCAGGTTCACCATCTGATCTGTATACGGCCCGGATACGGCTGAGTTTATCATGCGTTGTGGTCGTGTTTAGGTGCAGGTCCACCATCTGATCTGTATACGGCCCGGATACGGCTGAGTTTATCATGCGTTGTGGTCGTGTTTAGGTGCAGGTCCACCATCTGATCTGAATACGGCCCGGATACGGCTGAGTTTATCATGCGGTGTGGTCGTGTTTAGGTGCAGGTCCACCATCTGATCTGTATACGGCCCGGATCCGGCTGACTAAATTATGCGTTGTGGTCGTGTTTAGGTGCAGGTCCACCATCTGATCTGTATACGGCCCGGATCCGGCTGACTAAATTATGCGTTGTGGTCGTGTTTAGGTGCAGGTCCACCATCTGATCTGTATACGGCCCGGATCCGGCTGAGTTTATCATGCGTTGCGGTCATGTTTAGGTGCAGGTCCACCATCTGATCTGTATACGGCCCGGATACGGCTGAGTTTATCATGCGTTGCGGTCGTGTTTAGGTGCAGGTCCACCATCTGATCTGTATACGGCCCGGATACGGCTGAGTTTATCATGCGTTGTGGTCGTGTTTAGGTGCAGGTCCACCATCTGATCTGTATACGGCCCAGATACGGCTGAGTTTATCATGCGTTGCGGTCGTGTTTAGGTGCAGGTCCACCATCTGATCTGTATACGGCCCGGATACGGCTGAGTTTATCATGCGTTGTGGTCGTGTTTAGGTGCAGGTCCACCATCTGATCTGTATACGGCCCGGATACGGCTGAGTTTATCATGCGTTGCGGTCGTGTTTAGGTGCAGGTCCACCATCTGATCTGTATACGGCCCGGATCCGGCTGAGAACAAACCAGAAATATTTGATTTGTTTTCCTGCATGTAACTGACATCTGAGAACATGAACAAGAAAATGTGGTGTACATTTTTTTTAAATATTAACCTAAAACTTTGACATACACTTCACACAATGAATTTTTGATGTTTCATTTGTCTATTTTTATTTATTTATTTTTAAATACATATATATTTTTTATTACATATAAATTTATTTTGTAGTATTTATCAATTTAATATTGTTTTTATGTAAATTAATTTATTTTTACATTTATTTTACAGTTTAAATGTTGGGATCATATACAGAATCATATACAGAATTTTTTATGACATTTGCATTCTAATGCTATGATGAAATTGCTTTGAACTTTTGACTATCTGCATATACGTCACCAGAGAGACGTCTGTCGTTTTCACCGAAAGATCCCGACGACATTACAAGGTCAAAAAGAAAATGAAACATTTAACATTATGCACAGATTGAATGTTCACAATAAGATCTATAATTTGCATTTAGAAAATGGATATAATTTTATTTTTCATGCTTACTTTAAAAGGAAAAAAACATTTTTTGTAACCAGTGACTTATGAGCAATCAAGGAATTATTTTTTATTTTTTTGGGCAGACTTGACCACGGCCAATTGGGAGAAGAGCTTTCATAAAATTAATTAAAAAGTTTCCAGCTTGTAATTATAAGTTTGACGAAGACATGAATAAACCCTTTTTACAGGCTGGAAACTCATAATTACTGTAATTTCGACATGGTGTGAACGCATCATTACAGTGCTTGCAACATATTTTTTGCTTCTTCTTTTCATTACCTTTCAGCAATTAATTTAACGAAAACTGCTTGTACAAACTCCATTCAAATGTTGTTTTGTATCTCATTTTATTATGTGTGCTATCCTTCCTTTTTGCCATTATATCTATCTTAATACTAAAACTTTATATAGAAAAAAAAAATCATTTGACTTCACCCTCCCTAAAACTTGCCGGGAAGTGAAAAACCTCATTCAATTTTCCCAGATTTGAAATGAGTTTTACTGTTAAATATATTTTTGTAGCACATGTAAAATTATAGCTTGACCCCCTGAGGTGGGCGAGATTTTCTGATGTTTAAGCACCTCCTTTCACTTGCCCTTTGTTTAAAAACGGATTTTTTAAAAGAGGCAAGCCTTCATTTGTGGAAAGTACTTCCAACTCTTTCATATGCTCTTTCCTTCAGTACTTTCCATTGTACTTGATATTCCTCATAATACCAGCTCCAGCTGTGATAAATTGCTATATGGTGTGTTCAAATGTGTTTTTAGGGGTGATTCATAGTCCAAGTTCATGTACAGAACTTTGCAAAAAGAAGAGAAAACTTCAGAATAATGTCACGGTGTTTGTTCGTGAAGTTGTGTGAACAACACACGGCATCCGTAGAACCGAGCACCAGCGCACTTTGGTCAGAGCGGTATGATATTAAGGTGTTTACATGCCTGTATATTGCGATTATTGCAATTTATCTGGTTTTTTCTCTCTCAACAACTTACGTTTCACCCTGTCGACATACTGAGGTGCAGCTTATTTTCTGGAAAATAAGGTAAATTATAAAATTGTGTTATATTCTTCTTCTTCGAGTCCGTTGCAATTTTAGATGTCGTTCTGCCAATATCTGGCGTTAATTGTATTATTAAAAAGTGCATATTTACAGATGGGACTTTTTGCACCAGTAAAACAAGCATATTGTGTTTTAATCACTGTTAATTATGAGGTGCATGGTCCTTGGAAAAATGTACACCCTATATACCCCCTCACACACAACAAACACAGACACACATGCAAACAAGCTCTCCATGAGAAAAAGTGTCGGCACCACCCGCTGATTATCACTCTGACAGGATCTGTGTGAGTGTGTGTGCATGTGTTTTAAGCATCCGTCACGCGTGTCACTGCACTTGCACACGTATCAATTACTCCTATCTGTAAAACACTCGTCTCTCTCGCACTTCTGAGCGTTTAATGGCTTGTCATCCTTTTGAAAGATGGAAAATGGTCTGTGTTTTGCATCTGAAACACAGTCACCGTCGTTCTTGACCTAGATTCCTAGAGCATGAAATCTGTTGTACTCCAAACTTTTTGCAGTTGTGAACTTCAGTGAAGCAGTCGGTAGTTGTAATATTTACGTTTCGTCCTCCTGACAGGAGATTTTGTTGTGCAGATACTATGGTGAATATGTGAGAATGTTGCTCTGAAAGTGTCTGATGTGCCGGACCAGTTTTGGCAAAAATGGCCTGATGTTTTTTGAATGAATTTCTCTGGAATCTGTAAATGTTTTAGTTCTATGTTCTACAAGCATGAACAATCACAGATGAGATCTCTTTAATATCTCGATTGTTTATAGCAATGAAATAAAATGGAGAACAATTGGAGAAGTATCTGGAAATATCATTTTTAAAGCAACACCAAGTAACTTTTCCTCTGCGGTCGCCGTACAGGTTGGAAGTGGAATTGTCCATTACCGCTGTCGTAAATAATTTAGCCTAGCGCAGCCTACCGCCGCACGCACACTCGCTGTTTATCCAGCACCGGCTTTGGAAGAACGATGTCCACAGCCAAGGTAGAGTATGTTGCATGATTTCATGAAAGTATGATGTATTGCGACATCAGAAACGAACAAAAACAAAATAATGACTATTGTAACGCTTAAGCAAGTCAAATTTGTAGTTTTCTTATGTCTCATTAGAACTACAGAAACGCGACCCGATCTGACAATCTTACATAGCGTGGTTATAGCAGATATGGGACCGCAAAGTGAATCCAGAAGTGCCTTTCACCCCGTTACGACTTAATGAACCACTGAAACGATTTTGGAAACATTATTTTAAGGTAAAAAAATCTTACTTAGTGTTGCTTTAAACGGTTTGCTACTTGCTAGTCGATCACAATTGTTACTGGGGGATGGGGCATTCCTGGTCTAAAGAGCATTTGATAGGACAGAATTGTGTAGTGCAAGATGAGTCATAAATTTTTTTGGGTCAGTTTTCCTGGTAGACAAAGAAAGCAGCACAACTCTTTTCAACATTGATAATAATAAGAAATGTTTCCTGAGCAGCGAAGCAGGATTTCCGATCGAACGTGTGACACTGAAGACTGGAGTAATGATCAGCTTTGCATCACGGGAATAAATGGCATTTTAAAATATATTCAAATAGAAAACAGTTATTTTAAATTGTAATCATGTTTTATAATATCACTGTATTTTTAACAAAAATAAATGCAGCCTTGGTGAGCAATAAGAGACTTCTTTCAAAAACATTACCGACCCTAAACTTTTGAGTTTTAGTATATCTTGTATCTGCTAGTGTATATCGCTTCATACTTCTTAAAGGGATAGTTCACCGAAAAATTAAAATTCTGTCATCATTTACTCACCCTCAAGTTGTCAGTAATCAAACAGTTGATGGCCATATTGACTTCCATAGTATTTTTTCCCCATATATGGAAGTCAATGGTGCCCATCAACAGTTTGGTTACTGACATTCTCCAAAAAATATCTTTTGTGTTCAGCAGAAGAAGGAATTCATAGAGGTTTGGAACAACTTGAGGGTGAGTAAATGATGACAGAATTTTTGGGTTAACTATCCCTTTAAAGGTGCTATATGTATTTTTTAGCGACCTCTATCGGTGATGTTTCAGACTGCAACCAATTTTTACAAGAGCGCTCTCTTGCTCGAACACAAGAGCGGGCACTCATGGTACCGGCCACACTGAGACTTTCAACACACCGGAGAAAGCATCACACAACATGCATGTCCAACTGCAACGTTACAACAATAGGCTACTTTTATCAGCTTGACGTTGAACTAATGCTCCATGCTCGTACCATGATAACGTTACATTGACAGCATTTAGCCGACATGTGGTGTTATCTAGCATAACAAGGCTTTTCACTAACTATTCGTGTATCTTTCACAATCAGCAATGTCAACATAGCCTAGATGAATGTATAATATGATAACGAAAACGGTTAGTGAACTAGACTGAACAATTTCAGTGTAACAGTAAGATCGTAGGAAGTAACATTACTGTACTGAACGTGTCTGGAAATGTGTATTATAAACAGTATGATAGTAGTGGGATGAGTGACATTAGACAGTAGATCTAGTACATAAAATAAAAGTTACATCCTAAAGCACCCACTTTTTGTTATCCTGGAACAGTCTGTATTAATTTCATCTCTTATGTATGTTGCAGTTTACCTTGCTATTTCATTACAGTTTACCATTATTTATTTCAACGTATCTGAAAACTTGTAATTTATCACAATAAAAATAGCGGAGGTCTCTCCATAATTCAAACGCTCTGCCGATGTTGATCCGTGTTTTCGTCATAAGTCGATCCGATTCATGT
>CM060595.1:56865760-56891017 GCA_030578255.1 Tiaroga cobitis | reverse complement strand
TGTGTGCATGCGTGCGTGCGTGTGTGCACGTGTGTGTGTGTGTCTCTGTATGTGTGTGTCTCTTGTGTGTGTGTGTGAAGGTAAAAGGATCCGTCTTATAGAATTTAAACTCTCACATACCAAACACAGCTGCTCACAGCACACACTGCAAAAAAAATATATCTTCTTACTCAGTTTCTTTTGTCTTTTGTTTTCCAGTACAAATATATAAACATTCTTACTTGATATGTACACTGACTTACGGTATTAGGCCTTGTTTTCTGAAAGTTGTATCAAAATTATATGAGTTTATATACTTAAAAAAATATATGGTAATGTGGTCAGAAAAAAAAAACTTAATTCAAAGGGGAAACAGGTTATTTTTCTTTCCACATTTGCAATAATTTAGTAGTATTTATTCAATTAAATAATATTTATATATGAATTAAAATAAATATAAAACAGTAATAGCAACATAATATTTAATCAATTATATATATATAGAGAGAGAGAGAGAGAGAGAGAGAGAGAGAGTAGTATTTTTGTTTGTCATTTATTACCTCATCAATATTATATTGTCTATGCTACGTGTATCTTTAAAGTCTGCTTTCTTCCAGGGAACAGGTGTGCAATGCATGAAAAAATCTTTCCTTCTCTAGTAGTAAGATTACAGAAAGTTTTTTATTACATCTATATTTATTCATTTCAAGGTGACTTAGAAAAGATGCAAAAATTCAATGGAAATGAAAATATCTGCGATAAATCACATGGAGTCTACAATATTAACAACGCCGCAGAATAAGTGCAAAACAATTCAGAGAAAGAGTTTCTTTATTTTAAACAACAGCAAGTGGATTCCAGATGAAAGAGTTTACAGAGGAGTCGTGTTTCCAGACGGATAAACCCCAGCTTTTTGGGGAACAATTTAATTAAACTCTTTGAAATCATCAGTAAAGGGAATATTACATTCAGTGACTGACTATATACGAGTAAGGGATAATGTACAGGCAGTCGTTCATTATCGCAAAATAATGCGTTTATTTTGCAGTGTAATATTACCGTGCACATAACACGGCTGCTTACCAAATAAAAAAGCAAATAGACATGAAATATTGATTTGGGCTGAAATGATTATGTGAGAAGAAAGTGAGTGTGGAATGAAATGAGAGGCATGAATCTAGCACAGCTATGATTGTGTGTGTCCGTGTGTTTGTTTCTATAGTGAACGGAGGCTGGTCCACATGGACCGAGTGGTCGACGTGCAACAGTCGCTGTGGGCGGGGCCTACAGAAACGAACCCGTAGCTGCACCAATCCTGCGCCTCTGAACGGGGGGGTCGCCGTGTGATGGACAGGCCATCCATAAAATCTCCTGCACATCAGTGTGCACAGGTACCAAGACGCCACGTTTAATTTGAAACGAACAGAAACGAGACAGAAGTGCATTTGTGTACCAAGGCGTCGAGACGAAACATCGGGAAATTGTAGAAATGCTTATCAATTGACATAAGCACACGATATTGACCTGTTCTTCTGTCTCTAACAGCCTTATTTTTGTTTGTGTTTTTGTTGTTACCCTAACCATCACCCATAATTCTGCATGAAAGTCCTCTAAATGAGATTGTGTTTGTCATTTATGACAACATAAATTCAACATGTCTGACAAAAGTGGTGAAACCGTTAAATTAGTTTGTCATGGAAAGATTCATCAAAAATTCATCATTGTTAAAAAATTTGAATGATTATATTATGTTTTGAAGTAAAAAGTATTTTTTTAGATAAACATGCTTTGTACTTAGTGATATAGTATATAGTGACATATCAAACAGGATCAAAAATATCAAAAAGATTTCTAAATATATATATATCACGTCACAATAATATGGTCACAATAATCATCCCAACAGTGCTATTATTTATATTCTATTATTGTATTTATTCATATTTTGGATTAGTTTTTATTTTTCTATTTTCAGTTTTCATTTGAATTTTATTTGAAGTTTTAGTAATTTTGTTTGTTTTATATATATTTTTTATTTTTCTGTTCTTTTATTTAAAGGGATAGTTCGGCCAAAAATGATATTTAACCCATGCATTACTCACCCTCAAGCCGTTCGAGATGCATATGTCAATCTTGTTTCAGACGAACACATTTTCAGTTATTTTAGAAAGTGTCTTAGACCCTTCAGTGGATATAATGTGAAGCAATGGGGTCCACCTCCTTCAAGTCCCAAAATGTGCATACATCCTTCACCAAAGTAATCCATCCGGCTCCAGGGGGATAAACGAAGGCCTTCTGATGGTAATCCGTGCGGTTTTGTCGTAAAAATATACATATTTAAAACTTTATAAATGAAAATATCTGACTTCCGGCAACGACCGACGCGCGTTCACGGGTGATGGAAATCCTGAGTGGAGTTTTGTTTTGCTCTGCTCTCTGGCTGCGCTGGCGCGTTCGTTCTACGTCACGACGGTTCCTACGCTACGTCCTACCTCGTACGCCGACTTCCGTCACCCGTGAACGCGCGTCGATCGTTGCCGGAAGTCAGATATTTTCATTTATAAAGTTTTAAATATGTATATTTTTACGACAAAACCGCACGGATTACCCTCAGAAGGCCTTCGTTTATCCCCCTGGAGCCGGATGGATTACTTTGGTGAAGGATGTATGCACATTTTGGGACTTGAAGGAGGTGGACCTCATTGCTTCACATTATATCCACTGAAGGGTCTAAGACACTTTCTAAAATAACTGAAAATGTGTTCGTCTGAAACAAGATTGACAGATGCATCTCGAACGGCTTGAGGGTGAGTAATGCATGGGTTAAATATCATTTTTGGCCGAACTATCCCTTTAATTATTTTTGTGTCATTTTTGTACTTTACTTACTTTTGTACTTGCTTATTATATTTAGTTTACAAGGAACCATTTCTAAAAAAAAATTTAAGTTTAATTTAAAAATGTATATCTTATATTTTATTTTATTTAAGCTTTATTTCAATTAACAAATACAATTTTAATGGTTTTAGTTATAGTTAAAAACAACATTTAATATTTTATTTTAATTAAGCTTTATTTCAATTAACAAATACAATTTTAATGGTTTTAGTTATAGTTAAAAACAACATTTAATATTTTATTTTAATTAAGCTTTATTTCAATTAACAAATACAATTTTAATGGTTTTAGTTATAGTTAAAAACAACATTTAATATTTTATTTTAATTAAGCTTTATTTCAATTAACAAATACAATTTTATTGGTTTTAGTTATAGTTAAAAACAACATTTAATATTTAATTTTATTTAAGCTTTATTTCAATTAACAAATGCAATTTGAATAGTTTTAGTTATAGATAAAAACATAATCTAATATTTTATTTTATTTCAGCTTTTATTTCAATTACAAAATGCAGTTTTAATAGTTTAAGTTGTAGTTGTATTTAAAAATAACAGCACTGCATGACATGTGGAAGTTTTCATAAAGCTCTGAGTTTGTAATCACGATACTCTTCTGAAACTAATTACAGTATTTCCATCGTGACGTAAACATACACTGAGGTCAGTTCTCAAGCCTGAAAGAAACATGATAGGGAATTTGTTTCAGATTTTTTCCCACATTGACATTTATTCATTTGGCAGTCGCTTTTATCCAAAGTGACTTCCAAATGAAAAATTCCTTCCATAATCAGAAGGATGGAAAATTCACTCTGAGACTATTGAATTACAAGTGAGGAATTCCTTTCATAAAAACTTAATTCTTTTCCAGTCCAGTTTGAGTTCTTCACCTCTTGATAGCATCAGACAAATGCATCTTTTCCAGGCCCATCAGTTCAGCTTTCAAGCCAGACTCTTCCCCTATACTTTGGCCCCTTGGGGCCCTTAAGGGCCAAACACATTTCCATTCCCTCCTGCCGGTGAGAGTCAGTTCTCTGTGAAGCAGGTGAGATTAAAGCATCTGAACCCAGCAGGAGAGATGCCACAGTCACACGCTAATGACTGACCCATATACAGCAGTGCACTTACTCCCGGTGACAGAATCCAGAGTCAGGCTGAGAACCAGACTAGACCATGCAGAGCCATGGACGCGAAACGCTTTTTATTTTATTTTGTTTATTTATTTATTTAAAAAAATGTATTTTAATTTAATTATTTTTTTTTATTTTTTTGGTTTAGTTACATTTTTGTGTGTAACTAAACCAATGTGTTGTTACTCATTTCACATGAAAAGAGCTTGGCCAGTCATAACAAGGCTCATTAACATATAGTTAATAGTCTTCTTAATATATATATATATATACAGGGGTTAAATTGGGATTTATTATGTGGGGGTGCTCTCCCTAGGGGGGTCCGGGGGCATGCCCCCCCGGGAATTTTTTTTTGAAAAATAAACCATTAAATAGCACTTTCTGGAGAGTTTTGTGCAAAGAAATGGAGAAATTGAGTATTACATGATATGTGAAAAACTGCAAGGTTAAGAGCATATACTTTGCAACAGGTATTAGGACATTTAGCATTTACATTACTGTTAATCAGTCATCACTTGATTACACGTTGTAATACCTTGTTATGATATAGTGACCCATACAATGTGCCAAACATAATGTGCCACATGGAGAGACAGTGCAGCATATGACAGTAGAAAAATCACATGGTCAACCTAGTCCTGGTTATTTAATTTTGATTTAGTCTTATTTTCCTTACCTTGTCATTCAAGGCCAGGGCACTTTTTTTGACATTTCTGGAACATCCACATCCCGCGCAACCACGGTCTCCCAGGAACATTCATTATTGCTGCGTGCATTTATCCGTGTCAGATGCGCATGCGCGAGCGGTGCGCGATCATGGTCGACTGACAACGAGATTAAGCAGCTGAACAAAAATACGGCCGTGTTCCGATTGTTCTCATCTCAGCTCCGCCAAGACAAAATAGACATGCCATTTGAAAAATCTTTCATTTATTGTCAGAAATATTTTTTCAAAAGCATCACTTTTATCAAATTGTATGTGACATAATTTCCAGTAGGCAACTGACTGCAAACGAGCAGGCTTATGTGCCGGGGCTGAGCCCCGGAGAGCCCCGGCCCAATTTAACCACTGTATATATATATATATATATATATATATATATATATATATATATATATATATATATATAACATATAAAAAAAATAAATATAACATTTAAAACTACCTTGACCATAACATTTTAATGGACGAGGAATATAATAAAATGATACAATATTGCCTCCTTAATAATAATCAGTGTGTATCACAGCATTTTTAATGCTTGTTTCTGTTGTTTGTGGTGTGTTTAGTCGATGGCGAGTGGGGTGACTGGAGCAAGTGGTCGGCGTGTAACACAGAGTGCACACAGTGGAGGAAGAGAGAGTGTAACGCCCCTGCACCCCAGAACGGAGGAAAAGACTGTGACGGAGTCACGCTACTGTCGCAGAACTGCACTGATGGACTCTGCCTACAAAGTGAGTGCACTCTCTCATACAAACACACACACACACACACAAAACATCACATTTAAAAGCTGTTTTCTTCATGGGGACCAAAAAATGTCCCCACAAGGATAATGATTTTCGATGTTGCCATCTTTGTGAGGACATAACTTAGGGATTACCAAGACCCCCCCCCCCACACACACACACACACACACACACACACATTGTGTTTTCATGTTTTATGGGGACTTTCCATAGACATAATAATGATTCTTATACAAACTGTATATTCCCCTACCCCTAAACCTAATAAATAACCTTTATTAGCTTTAATTTGATATATTTCCAGTTTTCATTTTAATTTTAGGTTTTAGTCATTTTGTTATGTGCTTTTAATATTTCGTTTTAATATTTCTATTTCTATTTAACTTTAATTTGTATTTATTTCACATGCATTATGTAGGCCTATTTAAATTTTAGTTGTTTTAGTACTTCAACTTATCTTTTTTAGTTAGTTGCCAAATCAACATTTCTAATTTTCATTTAAGCTTTTTTTAAGTTTTACCTGATATTTATATTTTATTTTATTTCAGCTTTATGTCAAATAATGAGAAATTGTGTAAAAAAAAAAAAAAAAAAAAAATCCTGCTCATCCTCGTCCATATTTTGGCAGTCATTTTATTAAAAAAACACAAAAGTATCACAGATTTATCCCTTGCGGCGTGTGTTGTATATTCCTAGTGTTCTGGGGGTTTATGATATGAAATTTAATTATTATTTAATGAAAATCTTGACCTTGCCCGTTGGTCTTCTGTGCACGGCTACACGACGTGTGACTTGTGACTCTGTTAGTGTCACAGTTCACTCCATTTCACCCAGAAAACCAGCACACAGTTGTGAGAAATCAAGATTCACAAAAACGTGACTAAAACTCAATAAGCACATACAGTACATTTACACTAAATGGTAACCAATAAACCTTAACACTGTCTATTTAAAAAAAAAAATTGAAAATAAAGTAATAATCAGTTAAAGTAACACCAGGTAACTTTTGCTCTCGGGGTCCCCCTACAGTTGGGAAACAGTATTGTCCTCTACTACTGTCGTAAACTCTGTCATCCTACACGCACGTGCATTTGTTGACAACCATGATAGCCCTGAACACTGTAGGAGGAGGTCACATGCAGGTGTTCTGCTTGCGTCGCGTGTGAAATGTCTTCATCCCAGGGACAGTGGCATATATTTCAGCATGTCATATGAATATAATTTCATTGGTTTTATTTTTTTTCTAACGACAAATGATCGCGATGATCACGTTTACAAGCCAGCGTCATTATAGTAGCCTAGTCTATTGGTTACCGTTTTACTGAATCTATATGATACTTCAATGCAATGTTTGAGTGGTAGATAATAACCATATATCGTCAATATTATAATATCAAGCTACCATAAATGAATCTGCAAATTTTACTTATCGATTTGCATTATAGCTTGAGGCAAGACAAATAAACAAATATCACAGATATGTTAGGTATCCTAAAATATGATTTTGTACATCTTATATATTTACTTGCAAGAATGGAGCCCCTGCCAAACTTGTACACGCCGTTTAGACATAGGCTTTCATTTGATTTTTGATTTTATTTAGTATTGCACAAAAACAACATGAGGGTGGAAATTCGTCATCCGAAAAAATTGCGACAAGAATCCCGTTTGCCTCTGTAGCCATCAATAATCGGAAATTACACAATCAAGTAACTTTACACATGTAACAAATGAGAAGCTATGAACACAATGATAATATTAATAATCTTCCTCCTTTCTTTGTACATGTTGAGTAGAGTACACTTTTTAGGTCAAACATTTGCTAATTGCATTTCATCGATTGCAAAGTTCAAATCAGAACGAGAATGCTAGCGATAGCTAACCATCAAAAACTAGAATATCGTTTACTAGCTACCAGATTGATAATTCGCTACTCTACTATCATTACTTGATTCATGAAGATAAACAGAGGATAAGATAGCTTCTGTAACATAGTCAGGCAGACAAAAAAACAAAGAGATAGTATGCAAGCATGACAGCCAAGTCCGCATGGGTCGGGCACCCCTCCTCCTCCTTCAGCTCACGCCAGCGAGAAAACGCTAGCCCAATGTTGACACTCGTTCTGCCTTTAACGCGATCACTTTCTCTTTTTCTCTTTTTGCTTTGCTCCGATAAAACCTTTGCTTTCTTGTTTTTCTGTGCTGCTTCGGCCATGACTATAACATTTGGCTCGCACGTCCGATTTACGGAAGTGGTGGTGGAAGTGACGTATATGCCGTAAAGCAGTCGAATTTTGTAGTTCTCTTTGTTCGCCGGTTACTACCCGAAACCCGAAGTTTAAAAGTACGATTAAAAACGCTACAGACCCCGTCAGGCTATGGCAGACGTGTCATTCAACCTATTGTAAGTCGATGTACCATCACAAGAGACTTGGAAATATATTATGAAGGTTGAAAAATTACCTAGTGCTGCTTTAAGATTGTGTACCAAATATTATAAGTAATGAATCAAATTTTACTTGGCTAAAGAAAGTTTTAAAATGACAGGCTTTTGGGAACACTCTTGAGCGCTTATTACTCAAATTAATATTTGATCTAGTTCATAAGTGGTGATTATTTAAAAAAAAAGGTTGTCTACCGAATCTTGCATAAAACTTTCTCTGCCTCTGAATTGCTTTCCTTTCAGCAGATTTCACTAAGGCCATGTGGATTATTGGTTATTGTCATCATCTGTTTAGTCACTGTTTTAGGCTGTTGTTGTTGTTGTTAATCAGATCGTAGTTAAACAGTCCTTTAATGCAAGGTAACATGGCAACTCTGAAATACGTCACATTACAAAAAAATAAATTGCTAATGTTGTTTCTTGCTGACTTTAATACTATTAGTGGATTTGTGTATTGCTTCTGTATGTAATAAAGCACATAAACATGGCATTCGATTTGTTTCAATCACTGTTACAATGGACACAGTACCAATTGGTGGTGAGAATCTTTGAGAAACTAGTGGTTTGATCATCTCTACAGAACTGACAGGTGACATGAATGTATGTAATCATGAGCCATCAGCGTGGCAGTTTAATTTGTCTGCTGTGTTTAGAGCAATGAGCATTGATAGAGAGAGAGAGAGGGAAAGAGAGAGAGAGAGAGAGGGGGGGGGGGCAATCTCCTCTGTTTTGTGTTGTGTATTGGACCTCATGTCTCTCTCTCTCTCTCTCTCTCTCTCTCTCTCTCTCTCTCTCTCTCTTCCCCGCAGGCACTTCCTCACTAAAGTTTAAACTTTAAAAGTTCTTCCCCTTAAAAGTTGAGCAGGCACAATCCATTTAACCCCACTCAACTCGAGTCTCTCAGCAGTAGCGGCTCCTGAGTGTAAATGTAGGTAGGGCAGATTCTGGGTCTTAGCGCTAGTTTGCGATAAACATTTTGTAAGCTTTATATTGTAATCGCTGACACATGCAGACACACTTTTGCGCAGGTCTAACGTCTAAGGGTGATGCTCTAATGTTGATTGACAGGCATGAACTGCTATCTTAGTATTGCCTTAATGTAGCATTTATTGCCTCCGAATATCATTTTAGTGGTGAGGAAAAGAAAAAAAATTCTATTCTCAGAACAAACATAAAACAACACAACATAAGGCTATTCACATCAGCATGTTTAAACTTTCATTAATTTGATACGAAGAACAGACATGCCAACTGGGCTGCCTTTCCTAAAAGCATCGTAGGCTTAAGTAGATCGTAAAACTATTGCCACCAATGGTCTCTACGATCAACAATGCTTTTGAGAAATGAAATATAGCTGAAGTGGATTGACATCATCTTGGTCTGGTTAGGTTTACACACTGAATTGTGAAAATAAGTGGGGCAGTTTGAAATATGCCCCAATGGCTCTCAATCAGAGCACGCTGCAGTTCCATTTTTCACCACAGATTTACATTGGATGATTGTGGGGCTCCGTAGAGCTGGGTAGGACTTAAAGTCCCTGTAAAGTCAAAATTAAGTATGTGTTCTGAGTTTGTCACACAACAGATAAATGTGTTATTAGCCACCCAGCCAAATTTGAATGATAAAAAAGCCGGCAAGTACATAAAATAAGCTATCAAAATCTTGAAAAAATGAGCAGCTCTCTCTGCTCAAACGCTGGGGGCGTGTCCGCTGTGGGGGCGTGTCCGCTGGCTGCGCTGAAACCACGCCCACTCGCAAGAAAGCTGCCGACGCTTATATTAGGTGATACTGCTTTCGGGACGGGGAGATGAAGGCCGAGGCGGGAGATAGTCGGTTCGGCCCCATTCACCAGTAACAGCGGATTATCAGTGAATCCCAATCACAGTTTATAAAACTATCCTGTGTAAAATGATCACTACAGAGGCGGGTGTTGGCGGTGATCCTCAGCTCTCCATCAAGGTTGGCTCTTCACAAAATGAATCCACCTCTTCTTGATGTGATCGTTTTTAGGAAATTTAAATAAAGACACCGATCTGTTTAGTACATGATCGCATCCAGGTAGTAGCCCACGCATTTCCGTGTCGAAGGCATAGCTAGCTAGCAAACTGTAGGCTGTAGTAACTAATAGTACTGACAGTAACTCGCGATTGAGCGGCGAACTGATGTGAATGTGCTCTATTGTTAGGGGAGGAGCCGCCTCAGTGCGTCATCAAGTAGGGGCGTGTCCACGAGCTCAGGGGCTCCAGTGCGTCATCGAGCCCCGTTTTAGCCCCGCCCAAAAAATCCGGAAAATAGCAATGGTGAAAAACTGTTTAACGGTCTAACTCCACAATTCAGTAATTCACAGTTCACAGTCTTTGTAATATGTTTTAGCAATACATTTCTAACATTTATAATGGGTTTAGAATTTTTTTTATAATTGCCTTTACAGGGACTTTAAGGCCCGTACACAACGGGACGAATATCGGCGCGCGTTATTCGCCAGCGTTTTTCAACGCGTTTTTTGTGTTCACACCCAAGCGAATTACGCTGACAATGAGCCGAGCGAACATGCCAATTCATTCCCTGACATTAGATGGCGCTTAATGTAAAACAGAAATAGTCCTATTTTGTAGTCGCTGTTGCGTTTGTCATATAGTTCTTTATGTTTCCGACACCAACGAGACCAGCAGCTCTACGTTCATCTTGCCTTGCATCTTCCTCATCTTGTTTCTTCCCGGCAGTGTAGACCCTACTTGCCGTATATCTTCTTCGCCTTTACATATGTGTGCTCGGCAAGAACGTTTTGTGTTTGAGCGCCCCCAAGTTGTGTTTTACTGTAACTTCAGAAGCTCCAGACACGTGAGCAAAAGCGCCAATCTCATTGGTCGGATAGTTTTTGTCGCGTCAAACCAAAAAAACGAACCCGAGGCGTTTTTAAAAAAAATGACACTTTTACGCGTGGCGTTTTTTGGTTTGGTGTGCACACTCACATTGGCGCCCTTTGTTTAGTCACGAGGCGTTAAACGTCGGCGAATATTGCGCACGAAATTCGTCCCGGTGTGAACAGGCCTTTAAGGCACTCTCTGCCCAGCTTAGTATCACTGTACATGCCTGCCGAAGCCATACGCTAAATTTGAATATATCCTGCTCACTTTACGGTTTAAAATAGTCTAGAAAATCCACAAATACTTGTTACAGAATGCTGAACACATTTAATATTGGTTCAGTTTATATAGCCACGGCCGTCTTTCAGCATCATTACTCCTGTCTTCAGTGTCACATGACCCTTTAAAAATATGCTGATTTGCTGCTCAATAATTTCTTGTTGTCAGTGTTAAAAACAGTTGTGCTGCTTGGAAATCGTGATACATCATTTTCAGGATTCTTTGATAAATAGAGCGTTCAATAGAACAGCATTTATTTGAAACAGAAAACTTTTGTGACATTATAAATATCTTTACTGACAATTTAAATGTCCTTGCTGGATAAAAAAACTATCGCGATAACCCCAAACTATCAGTGCATATGTCCACAAAAAAAAAAATTGTATATCAAGCTTGTCAGTTATAGCTTTTCTGTAATTAATCTGCTCTACATCACGAAAAGATTGTAGATTGGCTGCAGTTTGAAACTAGTATTTCCACAATAAGTGTGACAAAATTGTGATAACCACATGTTTACCTGATTACCATCTCACCAGGGGAGCCTGACTGTTAGATGTTTCCAGCTGGTATGTGTTGGTACAGTATGTTGTTTCCCTCCGTCGGTGAGATTTCACATGAATTACCATCTACATGTTCAGTTTCTCATGCTCTCACACTGTATCTTCTGTTTAGGCATTTCAGTCTCACATCACCAAATCACATCTCGCAGTTTTTGTTTGACATTCATATTATTTTGTCTAATACCCCCCTTCCTCTCTCTGAAGGTTCAGTATATCAGCTATCCGTTCAGCCTAAAGGGACGGGAGAGGAGGGGTTTACATGTGAGTGTCTATTTTGTCTTTCATTTTCTTGCTTTGGTTTTCTGGGTCCGTATCTCTTGTCTCGCGGTATCTTTGGCTTTATATTCTTTCGCTTGCGCTCTGTTCCTCGCCGTCTACGGGAGTGAAAGCATGCAGTCTGTTTGTCAGAGTCCTTTGATTTGGTGTTTTGCTTCGTGTTTTGCACCATTTTATGTTCTGTGTGTTGTTTCTCAACTCACATCCACACATACACATATGCTCTGTCCCTTCTCTCTCTCTCTCTCTCTCTCTCTCTCTCTCTCTCTCTCTCTCTCTCTCTTTCTCTCTCTCTCTTCCGCTGAGCACATTCACAGAGTTGAATGGAAACCTGAACATCTCTGGAGTAAAGTCAGGCTCGGCTAAAGTCTGTGTGCTGTTTGAAACAGGAGAACTCTCTCTGGTCTTGAAGTATGACCTGAAGCGTCTCAGTAATTCTCTTTAAAGGCAACATGAAATAAAAATTGATCCCATTTACTTTCTTCAGAAATTTCCTGTGCCTTGTTTTATCACAATTCATCTGTGCATGATATTTCAAGATAAAAAGTCCAGATGCTATTTGAACCCCACTGTAAACAGGATTTGTAATAATATATAAACATATGTATTTGTGTACATATGTTGGATGGATGGATGGATGGATGGATGGATGGATGGATGGATGGATGGATGGACGGACGGACGGACGGATACGATAGATACGATGGATGGATGAATATGATAGATAGATAGATAGATAGATAGATAGATAGATAGATAGATAGATAGATAGATAGATATATACGATGGATGGATAGGATGGATGGATGGATGGATGGATACGTTAGATAGATAGATAGATAGATAGATAGATAGATAGATAGATAGATAGATAGATAGATAGATAGATAGATAGATAGATAGATAGATAGATACAATGGATGGATAGATACGATGGATGGATGGATGGATGGATGGATGGATAGCTGGATAGATAGATAGATAGATAGATAGATAGATAGATAGATAGATAGATAGATAGATAGATAAAGTTGCATTTCTTTCTTCAAACAATATTCTTTTGGGCAAGAAACAATAATATTAACCAATAACATCACAGCCTACTCTTTACGATCCAATCAAATCCCGATGGATAAAATCAGGTCCCGCCCTGCATTCCCACTCCATATTCTGCGTCACGCTGTGGAGGTTAAATGCCTTTTGAGTGTCGTTTCATGTCGTGTTTAATGGGAACCAGCAGCTCCTGGGCAGAAGGTAATCCGCATATACATGTTATTTACCTCAGTGGCTTTAAACTTCTGTTCTGCAGATAATAATACGCAGATGAAGACTGTGATGTCTCCCTCATGGCGTTTGCCCTTTAAGAGTGTTTGACTTCAGATGTGAGCTTAGGGTTATTGTAGAGATTCTTCAAACTGGATTAAAACCGAAATGTTTGTGATGAACATGAAACCCTGAGAGATGAACAGAGGCGAACCGAGGCGAATATCAAACAAAATGATTCAGGCTTTCATTACAGGCCACCGCAGTGCTCTGTTCTTCATAAAAACAGCTCATCAGTCATAACATCAGTCAGCCTGCTTCTTGTCTGTGATTTTACTATATTTACCCTCCTTTTATCTGTTTTGTTTTTATGTTGTCTTTCTGCTCTTTATGATGGACTCACTTTTGAGCAAATGAAAGGCACTTTCAATTCCAGTTTTAAAGATAAACAAAGTCGAGTCGTGGCTGGTGGCCCAATGGTTAGTAATCTAGGCTGGTAACACAACGGTTTCAGGTTCATTCCTCAAGCAGAGAGCAAAGCTCACGACAATAACCCATTAGCCAGTGTTTACATGTAGTCCGTGCAATCAGGGGTGAGACCACATAAAAGCAAAAGAGCAAACCGAACGCTGTGAGTGTTTGTTAGAAATCAGGAATGGTGAGAGAACGTTGTGATTGGTACATTTTTCCTCTTCAAAACAAACTTGGGTCTTCAGCCGACAGTTTAAATCCCGTCTGGCTAGCGCTCTTCCCATAATGTTACTCATTAGTTCAGTAGACGGTATTGTGTGTCTGTTTGAACACACTCGACCACATGAGCGTTTACACTACGAAAGCAATCCGGTCGAATGTGTTTTCGACTGCCTCTGGAAGAGGTCAAATGCGTCTTTTAGTTTTAGGTTTAGTGTCTTCCTCTTGTGATCCGATCGTCCAAAGCGCATCTTAATAACAGGGCCTTAGTGCAAATTTACATGCTGTCACACTGGATGGTTTCAATGTACTTTAATTTACCATTTTTGACTAGTTTAACTAGATTAAATTGAGTAGTTCATAGTTTAGCAAGTAACATTTTCAATGGCAACACTTAACTGAGACCTGAACAGAGCCGGACAGTAACGGAGTACATTTACTTGAGTACAGTACTTAAGTACAATTTTGAGGGATCTGTACTTTACTCGAGTATCATTTTTGGGGAGTACTCATGACTTTACTCAAGTACATTTGAGAGGCAAATATTGTACTCTTTACTCAGCTACATTTCTATCCATAACCGTGAGTACTGAGTACCTGTGACTACTTCTAAAAAAAAAATTTAAAAAGGAAAAAAGAAAAATCTAGGAAACCCTCAATTTGTTGTTTCCCTCTCAAACGTGATTGGGTTGTGCAGGCGCCACTGATTGGGAAAGCCTATCAGCAATCACCTTCAGCTTTCCGCCAAAGTCAACTCCATGGTCAGATTTAGACAAGAGACGAAACAATGGATGAAGACGCAGCTGGTCCATCCCGGGAATGTGCCAACCCGTGGCCCAACCTCGCCAGACTATTTCAATTTTCTGAATTTTTCTTAAATGTTAAATGAAGCAACATGGTAAAAAGATGAAAATGACTTGATTTTACTTTCAATTCCTTTTTACATTCTCCAAGGTATTAACATTAACATTTTTCATAACTCCATGTAGGACGTTTCTGTACATAAATGTAAGCACTGTGGCAGTAGTAATGCAACATTTAGAAAATGTACTCTTGTACTCTTGATACTCAAGTACTTTTAAAAACGTTAGTACTTTTACTTAAGTAGACATCTGACTGTAGTACTTTTACTTCTACTTGAGTAAAATTTAGCAAGGGGTATCTGTACTTTTACTCAAGTAATGAAGCTGTGTACTCTGTCCGCCTCTGGACCTGAAACATACTGTATGCAAGTACTGTACACAAACACCTTAAGTTACACAATATTCATGCTTTGTTGTGCAACTGTAACACAAAAATGCATTTTATGCATGTAACACATGCACACAATGCATTGACTAAGCTCTCACGTTTACATACTAGCGACAGTGTTGCAGGCTTTTTATTTTAGGTCTGGACTTATGTTGAACCGTGTGTGTGTGTGTGTGTGTGTGTGTGTTTGAGGGGACAATGTTATCTCTTTTCTCCTGGAGCTGTATTATTTATTAAACATTTTGTGCAGTCGGCGGCACCCCCTCCTCTACAGCCGCTCTCCCTCCTTCTTTCTCTCGCACTCATGTTCAAAGAAAGCGTTTAATCTTCCAGATACATTTTAATGGCTGCATTTAGTAGCTTGGCACTTTTATCATCAAAGCTTGTGTTAGCGCTTGTATGATTGTTTCTCGGGTGAAATGAGTTAAATGACTCAAGGCGTATGATGGCGAGAGTTAAAGAGGGACCGAATGCAGAAGAGATCTCTTGGATAAAACGCGGGCGTACTTCACATCGAAGCTGCTACAAAGCACATTGATTTTGGTATTAAAATGAGTCTGATGCCTTTTCCGTGAGTCATCTGAAGATATTGCTCATAAAGTGTTGGAGATGCTAACAATATTATTTGTAAGATTAAGACTGTGTTTCAAAAACTAGTGAGCTCCCTAGACATCAGTTTAAGGCATGTTTCTTTCATGGAGCAAGCAATCCCAGAATGCACTGTGACAAACGCCATGTAAAATCACATAAAAAATGAATGAAATGTAAATTATAGTTATTTTAGTCTCTAAGTGTTGGTGCAATTCTGCCCAATATTTGTGTGTGCTATTTATTATTAAGCTATGCGTATCGCAGGGTTAGCTTAGTAACATGCCAACATCACGTCCCCCTGAACAATATGTTTTTTGGAACAGAGTCTGAGACATCACTTGTATGAAATACTCAGGTAAAACCATAGTACAGTGAAGGTAATCCCATGTTTTTTGGTGTACTGTACACCATGCAGAATCTCATAGAGCACTTGATTGGCTAACTTACATCTATGCACTTTTGCTTTAGCATTGTTTTACTCTGGTATTTATGGTAATGTACTACGTTAGCACTATATTCATTTATTCCTGTGATGGCAAAGCTGAATTTTCATTTTTAAACATTACAGTTTTTTTCTACTGTCACTTTTGATCAATTTAATGTGTCCTTGCTCAATAAAAGTATCAGTCTGTCTGTCTATTGTTCTATCTATCCATCATTCAATCTATATATCGTCTGTCTGGGTTGGACAATGAAACTTGCTTTTCCAAAATACCCCAAAGATATTTAGATCTGGTGACTTTGCAGGCCATGGGAGATGTTCAACTTCACTTTTTATGTTCATGAATCCATTCTGTCACAAGTCTTGCTGTGTGTGTTGGTATATTATCATGCAGATATACGGCAGCCTCTTCAGGGTTCGATGTTTGAAGCATCAGGAGCACATGGTCCTCCAGGATGGTTCGGTAGTCCTTGGCAGTGACGCGTCCATCAAGCACTGTCATGAATGTGATATTACAGCTCAAACATCCCTGATCCACTGCTGTGCTTCACTCCGGGCAGCAACAGTCCAGGCGTTCAGCCTCTTTTACGGTTTCTCCACCCCGTAGCTCCCACGGATGTGGGAAAGATATTGAAGGTGGACTCATCAGAGAACAAGTTTCACATTGTCCACAGCCCAGGATTTACACTGTTGGCACCAATGAAAGCAACATTTGGCATTGGCACGAGTGATCAAAGGTTTGGCTATAGAAGCCGACCATGAATATTGACTCTGGAGTTTCCTGATGAACGGTTTTGGTGGAAACAGGAGAGTCGAGCTGTGCATTTAATTCTGCAGTGAGTTGGGCAGATGTGGTTTTATGTTTTTTGGATCTGATCCGGTTAGTACCTGGACATCCCTGTCAGACAGGACAGATTCCTCTTATGCAGACAGTTATTCCTGTTGGATGCGGTTCATCCTATGTGGAGATATGCCGACATTACCCTGGATACCAGAGCTCTCGATACACCACAAAGACTCTCTGTCCTGGTCACAGATGAGCCAGCGAGACTCGCACCAACAGTTTGTCCTCTTTTGAACTCTGATATGTCTTCCATTATGTTGTGATACAGTGATACAGTTTCATTGTCCAACACCTGTATCGACCGATCGATAATCGTGGAAATAATAATGTTGCATTTTATAATAATAATAATGTTGTTGTTTTTTGTGAGAGACTGCAGTCCACTGAGAATATGATAGTTTAACTTTCTTGAGTGTGTGCGCTCAGTAAAACCCCTGCGGATCGATGCCGAGGGAATCTGATCAGCAGAAGGTACTTCCGCCCGCAGACGATCAAACTGCCTTCCCCTCATTAACCCCCTCAGCATCTGCACTGTCCCAACACTTTAATCACTTCCTTCATGCAATCAATAGCCTTTATAAGCCAAGCGTGCTCCTGCATAGAAACATCCTTGCTGCCGCACGCAAACGCTCACGTATGCACATTCAAACATGGACGTGCACGTGTCTGAACACTCAGATGCATAAATGCAACATTACTTTTGCTTTCATAATACATGTTTCTGGTCTTATTGTGAATGAATCTTCAGTGTTATTCCAATGAAAAAACATCTGTCTTTGTAGCTTAAAAAGAGACTAAAAAGAAATAACAATGAAAAATACTTCTAAATCATTTATTAATATGAATTAATGTTACCCTCAACATTTACTACTATACGTTATTCAAATCAAAAATTTTATCAGTTAACATTAGTTTATGTACCTGGGCTGACATTGAACTAACAATGAACAGCTGTGTTTTTATCAACGGTAAAAAGATTAATAAATACCGTAAAATACTTCAATACGTGTTAGTCAATGCATGAATTAACATTAGTAGGACCTTATTGTGAAGTGTTAGCAAAATTATATGAATAATTATCTGTATAGATCCTTCAACAAAGTCGACTCAGCGTGAAAGTCATTGTGTAATTTGTACACTGCATATCGGTATCACACACACACACACGCACACACACACACACACACACACAGATCAGACTGTAATGGTTAATCAGAGAAATAACTAATGACAATCATGTTTGGTCACAGTCAGTAATCGAATAATATTAGTCATTAGGACACAGCTGTGATCAATTTTTCCACTAATTGTAAATTAATTATGGGTGTGAGCAAATCAATACTGCAGAGGAGAGATGATACTGCGGTCACTGAGGAAAAACTATAAAACGACATGAGAGATGATGAAAGGTCGCATGCTCAACGCTGTTTAGTGTGACCGCCTGCTGTGACACACACTTTAACGGCTGCTTTATACTGTAAACACACACACACACACAGTTTTTTTGCTCTCAAGGGTAGTTATTTCACTGTCTACTTATTTTGTTTACTGAGTCAAGCATCTCTATTATAATTGCTCACACTTACTGTTAATGTAAATATCAAGTTGTTATAAATCTAGTGCCCACAAAAAATACTTAGTGCATGTATATGTATATATTTTTGCCCAGCAACATATTTAAAGTTGGACATAGATCATTCTACTTCACCCGTTTACATACAGTACACTCACATAAAGCAATATAGAAAATCTGCATGATTGTTTATATCGTCACAAAATGTAAACTGTATTATCGAAGAGCTCTCTATATATAACGTTTTATATGTAGGCCTTTTACATCCAATTGTTATCCATACATACAAAACACTCACATAAAGCGATATACTACAGTATATATTTATTTAATTGTAAGATGTAACTAAATTATCGCCCAGCTTTTTATATAAAGTTGTATAAAAATGTGACCCTGGATCAGAAAACCAGTCACAAGTAGCACGGGTATATTTGTGGCAATAGCCAACGATACATTATATGGGTCAAAATTATCGATTTTTCTTTTATACCAATAGGATATTAATTAAAGATCATGTTCCATGAAGAGATTTAGTAAATTTCCTACCGTAAATATATAAAACATTTATTTTTGTGAGTGAATGCAGCACAATCGCGAACATAAATGGACAACTTTAAAGGCCATTTCGATTTTTTTTTTTTTTTTTTACCCTCAGATTCCAGATTTTCAAATAGTTGTATCTCGGCCAAATGTTGTCATATCATAACAAACAATACATCAATGGAAAGCGTATTTATCCAGCTTTTATGTGATGTATAAATCTCAATTTCAAAAAGATTTACCAATGCAGGTTTTGTGGTCCAGGGTCACAAATATGTCCAACTTTATCTGCATATACTCACACTGGGCGATATGTACTAAAATAGCAAATCTCAACTGTTTGATTGCTTGTATCGTCGCAAAATGTAAAGTATATTTTCAGATGTTAAGATATAATCATCAACATCATGATTTTCTGCAAATCTGCTTTGAAACTATTTTGTGTATGTGTATTTTGTATTTTTTGCGCCCTCTGCTGGTAAGGTGGATCAGTGTGGGCCTAACCACTGAGCTTAAGTCTGTGAAGGATCCTAATGAATATTCATAACCCTGAGTCTAGTCTTTCTTTAAGACATGCAGCTGTCAATGTCAGCCTGATAAGTCGGATGTTTGAAGCATGAGTGGAGTTTTAATCTGTGTACCTTTGTTGCTTTCTAATGCGACTAATGAGTGCGCGTGTGCTTTACACATCCAATAGATACGTAAGAGGGGATTTAAGCACACACACACACACACACTTTAAACATCAGAGACTGTGACGATTTTAGCTGCTTCTCTCTTTGATGTTTCAGAGCTGCGGTTTCATTTTGGCCCTGATCCCCTTTTAATCTTCACATACACATATTCAGAACTCTCTCACACACACACACACACACACAGACACGCAGAGAGAATCCACAGGAAAAGAGGTCGGATGAACATGTCACTATTGTTCTCCTGCAGTCTGCTGAAGAATGAGGCTGATTTCCAGGAAGATGAGCAATATGGCATGCAATAATTTATAGGCTCATTAAATTAAAGGACTGGATTCTCTTCTCTCAGTCCGACTATTTTCAGGGTGCTTTTTTTTCATCTTCCTGCAGTCGGCGGTCTAATTTTCTCTCTTTTACTGTGAAAACTCCTTTTTAATGATTGATGCACAGGGTTTATATACTGATTAATGCCTTTGTTTTAAAGGCCATTCTCGGGCGTGACCTTTAACCCATATGCCTACGATGATCTGTCATTTGAAATGAAACACTGCACTGAGTGTTAAAAATAGTAGGTGAATCAGTAGGCGTTATTCAACAATTTCAAACAGTGTGCTGTGCTACTTTATCATATTATAACATTGCTTGTGAGAGCCATTCAGTTATCGTCTGTGCAAAAAATGCTTCGTTGGCTTTGTTTCATTCAATTTAGTGCAAAGCAAATATGCTATTATGAAAATAACATTTGATTTTACCCATCTGAATGTGTGGCATAATAACATTTAGTATTTCTGCACGATATAGTATGTATACTGTGCACAGTATGCTAATTTTCTGAACACATGATATGCCTGGATCAGTGCTATTTTAGTATTATTTATAAACTATTATTGTATTTATTCATATTTTGAATTTGCTTTTATTTTATTTTATACTATATATATATTTCTAATTAGCTTTAATTAATTTTTATTTCAGTTTTAGTTTAAGTAATTTTACTACTTCAACTTAAAGGCGTGGTTCAGGATTTTGGACATCGGGCCTCATTTCCAAGTTAGCCTGAGTGTTATTTATCAGTGGAGACAGTTTTCAAAAAATTTCAGCCAGTCGTTCCAGTTGCATAGTTCGCCGGTGCTAGGCTAGCGCGAGTCAGCGGTAACTGCTAGCCTGCCATTAAAAACAGTTTTACCCACTCCACAGTACACCAAAAGCAAATAAATTATAACGCCAGACTATCGATGTAAATGTCTGTTGAGAGAATAATGTTAGAAATCAAACTACCCTTTCATCGCATTGCAATAGTTATACTTTGTTCCCTGTATTTATTAGCACAGTCTACAGCAGCGGCGGAGTGATATGTAGTTACCTAGGCAACCGAGAGAGGTAGTGAGAGAGAGAGGGGTAGAGAGAGAGAGAGGTAGTGAGAGAGAGAGGGGTAGAGAGAGAGAGGTAGTGAGAGAGAGAGGTAGAGAGAGAGAGAGAGAGAGAGATAGAGAGAGGTAGAGAGAGGTAGTGAGAGGTAGTGAGAGAGAGAGAGAGAGAGGTAGAGAGAGAGAGAGAGAGAGAGAGAGAGAGAGAGAGAGAGAGAGAGAGGTAGAGAGAGAGAGAGGTAGTGAGAGAGAGAGAGAGAGAGAGAGGTAGTGAGAGAGAGAGAGAGAGAGAGAGAGAGAGGTAGTGAGAGAGAGAGAGAGAGAGAGAGAGAGAGGTAGTGAGAGAGAGAGAGGTAGAGAGAGAGAGGTAGTGAGAGAGAGAGATAGAGAGAGGTAGTGAGAGAGAGGTAGTGAGAGAGAGAGAGATAGAGAGAGGTAGTGAGAGAGAGGTAGTGAGAGAGAGAGAGAGAGAGAGAGAGAGAGGTAGTGAGAGAGAGAGAGAGAGAGAGAGGTAGTGAGAGAGAGAGAGGTAGTGAGAGAGAGAGAGGTAGATAGAGGTAGTGAGAGAGAGAGAGAGAGAGAGAGAGAGAGAGAGAGGTAGTGAGAGAGAGAGGTAGTGAGAGAGAGAGGTAGAGAGAGAGAGGTAGTGAGAAAGAGAAGTAGAGAGAGAGAGAGAGGTAGAGAGAGAGAGAGAGAGGTAGTGAGAGAGAGAGGTAGAGAGAGAGAGGTAGAGAGAGGTAGTGAGAGAGAGAGAGAGGTAGTGAGAGAGAGAGGTAGAGAGAGAGAGGTAGAGAGAGGTAGTGAGAGAGAGAGAGGTAGTGAGAGAGAGAGAGAGGTAGTGAGAGAGAGAGGTAGAGAGAGAGAGGTAGTGAGAAAGAGAAGTAGAGAGAGAGAGAGAGGTAGAGAGAGAGAGAGAGAGGTAGTGAGAGAGAGAGAGGTAGTGAGAGAGAGAGAGAGGTAGTGAGAGAGAGAGAGGTAGTGAGAGAGAGAGAGGTAGTGAGAGAGAGAGGTAGAGAGAGAGAGGTAGAGAGAGGTAGTGAGAGAGAGAGAGAGGTAGAGAGAGAGAGGTAGAGAGAGAGAGAGGTAGTGAGAGAGAGAGGTAGAGAGAGAGAGGTAGAGAGAGGTAGTGCAGGTAGTCCCGACTGTAGTGCGCTTCGGTTTTACTTTTCGGCGCAGTGCTACTAACCGGAGCAAAGTGAAATTCCGCCGCTGCTGAGAAACTAGTTCCTGTAAATGTATTGCGATCATTGAGATGCAAGAGTAGTTTGATTTTTAACGTTATTCTCTTAACAGACATTTACATCGATAGTCTGGCGTTATAATTTATTTGCTTTTGGTGTACTGTGGAGTGGGTAAAACTGTTTTTAATGGCAGGCTAGCAGTTAGCGTTGACTCGCGCTAGCCTAGCACCGGCGAACTATGCAACTGGAACGACTGGCTGAAATTTTTTGAAAACTGTCTCCACTGATAAATAACACTCAGGCTAACTTGGAAATGAGGCCCGATGTCCAAAATCCCGAACCACGCCTTTAAACTCATTTTATTTTGTTTAATTCCCCAGGGGGGCATTTCTCATTTTTGTTTAAGGTTTTCATCTAATATTAAAATTTTGTTTTATTTTATTCCATTTTATTTATTTATTCCACTAATCTTATAGTGTTTTAAACATGTCACCATGGAGTAATGACCACAGTTTTTTTCACTAGCAGACAGTATATAGTACAGGATTGATGGTGAGCATGACCTGTGTTTGTCTGTCCCGCAGCGGCTCCGGGTGGAGATGAGGTGGCGCTGTACGTGGGCATCATCATGGCGGTGGTCATGTGTCTGGTCGTCTCTGTTATCGTGGCTCTGCTCGTGTATCGCAAGACGCATCGGCGCTTTCACTCTGACATCATCGACTCGTCTGTGCTGAACGGTGGCTTTCAGCCCGTCAGCATCAAGCAGGCGCGCTCAGGTGAGACCATACAGCTTTTACTAATGAGCTCGGATTGGTTAGATTATAATGAAAGGATTTTTGTAAAGAAATTATTACTTTTATTCAAAAATGATGCATTAAAGTGACAGTAAAGACATTTATAATGCTACAACAGTTTCTATTTCAAATAAATGCTGTTCTTTTCAACTTTCTATTCATCAAAGAATCTGGTTACACTTTATTTCGATAGTCCACTTTAGGCATTCTACTAACTATAAGTAACTTTTCAACTACATGTCAACTATCTCGCATTAGAGTATTATTTAGTAGACTGTCTGCTTAATATTTGCTAAGTTAATATTTGTTAGGTTATGGTTAGGCGTTAGTAGAATAAGTTGACTTGTAGTTGTCAAGTTACTTATAGTTAGTAGAATGTCTTTTGGGGGACCATCACAATAAAGAGTTAGCAAACATTAAGCAGACGGTCTACTAATACTCTAATGACAGTTAGTTGACATGTAGCTGCAAAGTTACTTATAGTTAGTAGAATGTCTAAAGTGGACTATTGAAATAATGTGTTACCAAGAATCTTGCTAAAAAAACGTGATTGCCACAAAAATATAAAGCAGCACAACTCAACATTTATAATAATAAGAAATCTTTCTTGAGCAGCAAATCAGCATTTTAGAATGATTCAATTTATGATATATTCAAATAGAAAACAGTTATTTTAATATTTCACAGGATTACTATTTGTACTGTATTTTTCATCAAATAAATGCAGCCTTAGTGAACATAAGAGAACGGTAATGTGCATAAAACAATTTACGGTCACAAAATGATTTTTTTATTTTTTATTATATATTTAAACCATAATTTATTATGCGTTGAAGTGACTGTTGGTAGAATTTTGGAAATTAGATGTTGGAATTTTCGGCTCACTTTCTTTTGTCTGCAGGACAAATATCGTCTGGACCCCAACGCTCTTCAAATGATCTCCTTTTGTGTTCTGCACAGAAAAAGAAAGTAATACGCTGATTTCACGCAGCCGCCATTTTGAAATGGCTCCGGTGGGAAGAAAACCGGAAGTGCCGCATTTAATCATAGAAGAGTCGCGAATGCGATGCCGTATTGTTGTGTTAAATGTAGAAATTAATTATTCTAAAAATGTACATACATTTCTTTCATACTTTAGACTATATACAGTGAAATTCATTTATAAATACATTTTTATATATATATATATATATATAATTCAGAACGTAAAAAAAGAAGCAGGAACGAACTATAGACATATCCTATATTGGATATTAACATCCAATAGTGTAAATCGCGGCAGCAGCTTCAGGTTGGTAGTCCAAGGCATTGTTGTCTATCTGTACTTCCGGGGTTCTTCCCACCGGAGCCTCGCTTTTGATTTCAAAATGGCGGCTGCGTGAAATCAGCGTATAGGCCTACAGGTTTGGAACAAAACGAGGGTGACGAAATGATGACAGAATTTTAATTTTGGGGTGAACTATCCCTTTAATCGTAAATGTAACTATTTTTGAACGTGGGTATCTTTTGTCAAATTGCTGTTTTTAGGCTTTTAGGCACTGCAATCACTGTAAGGCACATCCTTGAGTGGATTATTGCTTTAGTAAAACATGCAAAACACTATTCAGACAGAATCTCTCTTACTGCTGATTTCAGTCAATGCAACAGTTTCAGCAAGGAACGCGCGTGTGTGTGTGTGTGTGTGTCACCGTAAGACACAGGAATGATTAAAATTCCAATCAAGTGGTGAACGGAATGGAAGGCAGTGTTCCGGTGTTAAATTGTGAGGTGTGTGTGTGTGAGAGAGAGAGAGAGACTCAGGTGACATTTCATTTGAGGAACATTAGAATGCCTGTCACTCTCCAACCTGAACAGGTTATCATTAATGAAGAATCGTCGTTCTGCTCGGTCTCGTATTGTCTCGCTTTTCTCCTCATTCTCTCGCTGGTTTTCTGTGTTAATTAAACATGAAGCGGGCTGTAGGTGTAAATGGCACCCTGTCGGGGCGAAAACGGCAGTGAATGAGTTGATGAATACAGCGGTAGGGGATGTTTTGAGACGTTCCACATCCCTCAGTTCTCCTGTTTTGCACTTTCCCGCCAGAGGCTGTAGATTCGGATGCGTTTACATCGGCAGGTGTGATGCAATGC
>CM060595.1:56723260-56860760 GCA_030578255.1 Tiaroga cobitis | reverse complement strand
GTTTGTTTTGATACAATAAATTGTAAACGGATACTTTGACTGCCTGTTGCTATGGTTACTCACAGCTGTTGTAAGCAGCGCATTTATTTATTAATTTCAAACGGAAAACAGTCAGTTTCACCAGAACTCCTTTACTAGGTGTCCTCTATCACTTTTTAATGGACACCCTGCAGCCAATCAGAATTGAGTATTCACCCAGACCATGGTATAATCCAGGGTTCCCGCGGATCCTTAAAAAGTCTTAAAAAGTCTTAAATTAGATTTTTAAAATATAAGGCCATAAAAAGTCTTAAAAAGTCTTATTTTTACTTATGAAAGGTCTTAAATTTTAGATGACACTTCGACTTAGACATATCTAAATGTTTTCCAAATTAAAATTATCTAATTAGCTTAGTATTATTTTTTATTATTCTATCTTTGTGGATTTGCTTGTTCACGTGACAATTCGCATCACATTCGCGGCAGAATAACGTCTGTCTCCTGCATCTGTCTCCTGCACGCGAGAGAGGAGAGAAGAAGAAAGTTGGCAATGTCAGTTCAGTCCTAAGTTCATTCTTTATGTCCTAGGGGTGTGCGATGTGTATTGTCTATAATGATATTGTAATCATTGTTTTAGCGATGTATGAGGCACTGTGAGCTGATATCGCATTTGTCTCTCGTGCTTTCTCTGCGTGATGTGTCAGTGCAGTTGTAGGCCTATGTCCCCAAATTAGTTTTTGTCTTATAGCCTATTTATATCATATTCTGTTTTTATATTAGAATATCACATCAGTAAGAGTGCCGTTTTTCCGTGCACAAGTGTGATATATTTATGTTATACAATAGTTAAATTAAAAATAAATTAACATGAGTTACTTTTTAGACACCATATTGTCAATATTGTTTGTTTTCCCTTAATTTCGCCGACTAGAATTTCAAAATGAAACCGTAGCAGAGTCTTAATGCAACAGACAGCGATGATTTCTTGACTGAAATCCACGTTTTGAACGAGTCATTTTAACGATTCAATGAACAATCACTTGTTTCTTTCCCGAATGAATCAGCCGTTTGAACAAATCGGTTGAATGAATGAATCCCTCAACTCCATAGACAGTGGCCTACTGGCGGTTTAAGTTTCATATTTAAAATACCCTTTAATTAAAACGTTAAAATTAGAAATCATTTCATATTTAAATATTGAATATTGATTTAAAAAAAACTCTCATAGCTTTATTTATGCAATTGTAAATGGAGTGTAAATATTAATGCCACTTCTGATGCCGCTTCTGTGTGACCTCTGCACTGCAAAGATGCATTTTGATTGAATGATTTAATTTGACTGGTAACGGTGGTACTGTATAATTATTGTGTAATTAAGTATTATTGTATAAATAAGTATAATTACTGTACAATTTAATTTGAATAATTTGAATGTTAGTAGGCTATTTGACATAAAAGGTGATGCATAACTCTAAATAAGTTTAGAAAAAATGTCCACATATGGGTGAAAATGCCCCTGGAAATCAATTTAAGGTGGCAAATATTGCACATTAATTAATCATTTCTGTCACTACTGTGAACTGACCACTGCATAGAATATGAAAAATATGAATATCTTCGTGAGTCTGCTGTCAACAACAGGCCTAAACCAGCCAATGCACCAGCACAAAAACACAATCAGTAAAATATCATCTAATTATTATCAACAAAACGTTTAAAATATCGAGATATATTTTTGTCAATATTGCACACCCCTAATGTACGGTATTAATTTTGATTTCTTCAGGTCTTAAAAAGGTCTTAAAAAGCCTTAAATTTGACTTTAAAAAGTGTGCAGGAACCCTGTAATCACTAATAAGATGTACTGTATTACTTTATTATTTTAAGATTATTAATTTTAATCCACTGACAGTCATAATTATGTATAGATAGATAGATAGATAGATAGATAGATAGATAGATAGATAGATAGATAGATAGATAGATAGATAGATAGATAGATAGATAGATAGATAGATAGATAGATAGACAGACAGACAGACAGATAGATAAACATACAGACAGATAGATAGACAGATAGATAGACAGATAGATAGATAGATAGATAGATAGATAGATAGATAGATAGATAGATAGATAGATAGATAGATAGATAGATAGATAGATAAACAGACAGACAGACAGACAGATAGATAGATAGATAGACAGACAGACAGACAGACAGACAGACAGACAGAAAGATAGACAGACAGACAGACAGACAGATAGACGGACAGACAGATAGATAGATAGATAGATAGATAGATAGATAGATAGATAGATAGATAGATAGATAGATAGATAGACAGACAGACAGACAGACAGACAGACAGACAGACAGATAGATAGATAAACAGACAGACAGATAGATAGATAGACAGACAGATAGATAGATAGATAGATAGATAGATAGATAGATAGATAGATAGATAGATAGATAAACAGACAGACTGACAGACATACAGAAAGATAGACAGACAGACAGACAGATAGACTGACAGATAGATAGATAGATAGATAGATAGATAGACAGACAGACAGACAGAAAGACAGATAGATAGACAGACAGACAGATAGATAAACAGACAGACAGACAGATAGATAGATAAACAGACAGACAGACAGACAGATAGATAGATAAACAGACAGACAGATAGATAGATGGATGGATGGATGGACGGACGGACGGACGGACGGACAGATAGATAGATAGATAGATAAACAGACAGACAGATAGATAGATAGATAAACAGACAGATAGATAGATAGATAGATAGATAGATAAACAGACAGACAGATAGATAGATAAACAGACAGACAGATAGATACATAGATAGATAGATAGATAGATAGATATATAGATAAACAGACAGACAGACAGATATATAGATAAACAGACAGACAGACAGATAGATAGATAGACAGATAGATAGATAGATAGATAGATAGATAGATAGATAGATAGATAGATAGATAGATAGATAGATAGATAGATAGATAGATAGATAGACAGATAGATAAACAGATAGATAAACAGATAGATAAACAGACAGACAGACAGATATATAGATAAACAGACAGACAGACAGATAGATAGATAGACAGATAGATAGATAGATAGATAGATAGATAGATAGATAGACAGATAGATAGATAGATAGATAGATAGATAGATAGATAGATAGATAGATAGATAGACAGATAGATAAACAGATAGATAAACAGACAGACAGACAGGTTTATCTTATAAGTGTGTGGTAGATTTCTCCATCCAGTGTTGCTGAGACACTGATGTAAATGATGTGTGTGTCCAGGACGTGGTTGTGGTTGGAGAGGAGAACTTCACGACTTCCTGTTACGTGCAGCTGGGAGAGGAGGCGTGTCACATCCTGACCGAGACTCTGGGATCCTACTGTCTGATTGGCCAGAGCGTCTGTCCGTCAGCGGCTAAGCGAATCAAACTGGCCGTGTTTGGGCCTGTGGTCACACCAGGTGTAGACTACCACATCAGAGTTTACTGCCTCGACGACACGCAGGACACACTCAAAGTGCGGGAATCTGCTTTTCCTTATACACTTCCTGTAACCAACAACAGTCATTTAGCTTTTCCACCCTCTCGGACCTTTAGAATGAAACTGTCTGTTTCTGCTGTTGTGTCTTTATGTAACTATTGTATGTAAATGAACTATCTGTTATGATTTAGGTTAAGATAATGTCCGGGATTACAGATTTCAATATTGATATATTTTTCTTATGTTTTAATTTAAGTGATTTCATAATACTTTCCAGCTGTCGAGGTTGATATGGGATTTAGGTTAGCCAATCATTACCGAGCCCATGTATATATAGTATAGAAGTTTGTTACATAATAATAATAAATTATACAAAATGATTTAAATTTAAATTTCATATTTATATTATACAGACATGAAACTGCTCTTTTAATTCTTTCAAATAAACAATATACAATTGCATAAATTATTCTTCAACTGACCAAAGTGTGAGAAGGTTACATCAAAAACATGCATTTTAACATTACATTTTGATGTTAAATATTGTGTTACGAATGGTGCAGTGTAAATGTACGGTGTGTGTGTGTTTACAGGAGGTGCTGCAGATCGAAAAACAGATCGGCGGGAAACTACTCGATGAACCGAAGTCTCTGAACTTCACTCACAGCAACCACAACCTGAGACTGTCAATACATGACATCCACTCGCAGTGGAAGAGCAAACTACTCACCAAATACCAGGTGAGGAAACATGGGTTTATGTTTCATCTTTTGACATATAAAGGTATTCTTAAGGTGAAGTCGAGTCTGTTTATAGAGCACAGAGACGATTAACTAATACGATATTGTCAGATATTAGATCTACTGGAAGAATGACATTTAATGAGGGCCTGAAGTCATTTCATATAATACAACATTTAATATAACGTAATTCAATATTACTTATTTTTTTATGTCATATTATTATTATTATTATTATTATTATAAAAATGTAAACAGGCTTCAATATTAATATACCGGTAATAATATAATGCATTTTTTTATTATTATTACAAAAAATATGTACAGACTTCCATATTAATATTTGTTAATTATGTATTGATTATAATATAACATGTAATTTAAAATAACATTTGATATAAAATAATTCAATGTTACTTAATTTTAATAGAATTATTATTGTTATCATTATTATAAAATATATACAGACTTTAATATAATTTTTTAGAATGTAATAATAATTAATATATACAGATGCCAGTATTAATATTTGTTGATTATAATTATTTAGTTTAATATAATATAATATAAAATTTCATATAAAGTCATAAAATATTACTTAATGTTTCATGTAATTTATATTATATATATATATAAATATTTGATATAATTTATTAATATTATTGTTGTTACTATTATATATACAGACTTTTAATATTTTATACTTTAATAATTTATTACTTATTTTAATATTTTAATTTACATGATTAAGTTATTATAACATTTAAAATAGTCTTTTATTGTTTGTTTTTTTATATATAATTTGTTATTATTTTTATTAAATGTATAGTGATATATGGAAAAGAGTTAGCCTGGTCATATAGTCATTTAATATTACTTAATTTTTATATTATTTATTATTATTATTATTATTATTATTATTATTATTATTATTATTATTAAATATATACAGATTTCATTATCTGTTATACAGATTCATTATTATTTTATTTTTTTCATATATTTAATATTTTAATTTAAGTGATTAAGTTATATAACATTTAACATAAAGTATTTTAATATTACTTAATATTAGTTGATATCATTAGTAGTAGTATTATGTGCAGAGGTGATGTGGTGTGTGTGTGTGTGTGTGTACAGGAGCTGTGTTTCTCTCAGGTGTGGAGCGGATCCGTGCGGCGGCTGCACTGCTCCTTCGCTCTGGAGCGTCAGAGTGTGTGTGTGTGTGAGCTGTGCTGTAAGCTGTGTGTGAGACAGGTGGAGGGAGAAGGTCAGATCTTCCAGCTCTACACCACCCTGAGTGAGGTACAGTATCCACTGCTGTCATCAATCACACAACCTCGCTAGATCACACTACCCTAGCACACACACACACACACACACACACACACACACACACACACACACCGTAGCAATGCCCACAACATATTCTTCAAAAAATACATTTGTGATATTTGGATGAATATTATTATTTCTTAGCTTGTCGCAGTGCATTCTGCGAGTGAGATTGTTCATTGTGTGTGTATGATCTGTGGTCTTTCACACACTCCCCGTGTGTTTGTGTCTCTGGAGAAGAGGCTGTTTCTGTGTAATCCATCTGACGGGCTGAGAAGAGCCTCAGCTGCTCTTAACACTCTCACTTGTCTGTCTATACATCACAGAGGGTTTTCAGGAAGCCGCTGTGTCTCTCTCTCTCCTCGGCTTTAATCGATGTGTCTAATTAAGAACAGCACAGATTCATTAACATTATAGATGGATGCATTACGATGGATTGAGTCCTTCTGGGCTTCTGTCAGACTGATGTTCAATGCACCTGCCATTTTAAACTAGTAAAAAGTACATTGATTTTCTTTTTATATATATCAAAGATGCAAATTTTGTTATACTTGTACAATAATATTAAATTCAATTGAAAGTAGGATTCTAGGATTTTTTTGTTTGTTTGTTTTTTCTCGATGTGGAATAATTTTTTTGTAATTTTCTTGAGAAATTAGACTATTACAATAGTAAAAACAAGAATCTAATAGAAATCTAATTTTAAAACCTGGCTTCAGTATTCCCCCCCATTTCTGTCTGTGGCTTTTCTCGTAAATATTGTTTTTTTGTGTGAAATTATACAATACTGTTCAAAAGTTTGAGGGGTTTTATTCATATATTTTGAAAGGAAGTTTCTTCTGCTCATCAAGGCTGCATTTATTTATTTTTTAAATACAGTCAAAACAGTAATATTGTGAAATGTTATTTTAATTTCAAATAACTGTTTTCTATTGTAATATATTGTAAAATGTAATTTACTCCTGAATTTTCAGCATCATTACTTCAGTCTTCAGTGTCACATGATCCTTCAGAAATCAGTCTGATTTGCTGCTCAAGAAACATTTCCGATTATTATTATCATATTGAAAACAATCTCATATTTTTGTGGACACAAAAATCAGGATTCTTTAAAAGCGATTATTTTAAAAAAATATCTTACTGACCCCAAACTTTTCAACAGTAAATGTAAATATCTATCTATAAATTACAGGAACGCCTGTCTGTCTGTTAATCGAATATCTCTCGAACCGTTAGTCCGATGGATTTCAAACTTGACAGATGTCTTGCTACGGACGCGAGTAAGTGCAGTGCCGAGTTTGACGTTGGTCGGATTAGAAATGCAAAAGATATCGTTAAATATATCTGTAAAAGAAGCACACATTGAAGTTGTGGTTTAAAAATAAACATTCTGACAGCTAAACATTAAGTCAGCTACACTGTTTACTTCTGAAGTTAAAAAGTAGCGATTTTTTCCGAGAAATGTAGCGATTCTTTTCAAGGTTATTATACATTTATTACAAAGTAATTATACGTTTATTACAATGTAAATATACATTTATTGCAGTGTTATTATACATTTATTACAATGTAATTATATGTTTATTACAATGTAATTATACATTTATTACAATGTAATTATACATTTATTACAAGGTAATTATACATTACAGTGTTATACATTTATTACAATGTAATTATACATTTATTACAGTGTTATTATTCATGCGTTACATTATTATTATTATTATACATTTGTTACATTATTATTTTGTTACATTATTCTTTTTGGAAAAAAATAGTGATTTAAAAAAGTAGTGATTCTTTTTTTGAAAAAGTAGCGATTCTTTTTGAAAAAAGTAGTGTAAAAAAATTGTCTTATTATACATTTATTACTGTGTAATTATACGTTTATTACAATGTAATTATACATTTATTACAGTGTTATTATACATTTGTTACATTATTATTATTATTATACATTTGTTACATTATTATTTGTTTCATCATTCTTTTTGAAAAAGTAGCGATTCTTTTTGAAAAAGTAGGGATTGTAGCATTCATTTTAAAAAAGTAGCGATTCTTTTTGAAAAAAGTAGTGTAAAAAAATTGTCTTATTATACATTTATTACTGTGTAATTATACGTTTATTACAATGTAATTATACGTTTATTACAATGTAACTATACTATGAAAAACTATGTATAGAACTATGAAAGTAGCTATTCATTTTTGAAAAAGTAGCGATTTTTTTTTGAAAAAGTAGCGATTCACTTTCGAAAAAGTAGCGATTCTTTTTGAAAAAGTAGCGATTCTTTTTTGAAAAAGTAGCGATTCACTTTCGAAAAAGTAGCAATTCATTTTTGAAAAGTATCGATTCACTTGAAAAAGTAGCAATTCATTTTTGAAAAAGAAGCGATACACTTTTGACAAAGTAGCGATTCTTTTTAGAAAAAGTAGCGATTCATTTTAGAATAAGTAGCAATTCATTTTTGAAAAGTATCGATTCACTTTTGGCAAAGTAGCGATTCTTTTTCTAAAAAGTATCGATTCACTTTCGAAAAAGTAGCGATTCATTTTTAGAAAAAGTATCGATTCACTTTAGAAAAAGTAGAGATTTAACTGAATTTGTAAGTCAGCTGTTTAATTCTGAATATTATATTTTATTCTGGTGCGCTTAACGTTAGTGTTTTCTCAGAGTTTAGGCTCCTGTGTAATAGTAGCCTAGGATATTCAGCAACTCAAACATACCAAACCAACCATTACTAAAAACACACAAAAACTGATTTCGCACGGGCATTGCACTAGTATATGGTAAAATAGTGACTGCACTGCACAGATTTTTTGCCGCTTTAGCTTTGAATGTTTTTGCAGCGAGTGATGATTTGGTTGCATTTTTTGTGGGAAACTTTATATTCTCTGTCACTCAAATGCAAGGCGACTGAACTTCTCTCATATCCTCTAGTTTTATTCTTATAGATGTACAAAAGCAGAAGCATGCTGTTGCTTTTTGCAAATAATATCACAAATGAGTCTCATTTAATTAAAGCGCCTCCTCCACACAGACTCACAATTGAGATTTCATTGAGATTTCACAGAATGTTAATGCATTCGAAATGTCAGTCGATATTATTTCCAAGAAGCAAAGTATTTCTCCAGCAGTGAAACAGCCTTGATTCTGTGAGAGCTTTATAAATACCATAAGAGCAGCCGAACTCTGCGGGGTGACGGACGCCAATTCTGACACTCTCAATCTGCTGTTTTATGAAGATACATGTGAGCAGCGAGCCTTTCAAATCAACAAACGCACGTTTATAGCAGAAAATTTGTATTGAAGCGTTTCGGATATTTCAGAATCGGTATGCATCGAAAAATCGAATTTTTGACAACACTACATTGCGCCTAGTTTATTATTTCATATGCCTTTTTTAAAAGACTGCAATTATTATATAAGATTCAACCTGCCAAAGTGGCTAGTATGAGTGACTGCGTTACACGCCACTGCTGAAATACACACACATTTGGTGGGTATTAAAGTCAAGCCCTGCTTAAATTTCATCTATGATGTTCTGGGTCGTTGCTTACTGGTTTAAATCCTAAGAGTCCAAGTCTCATCCTAGAACCAAGGTACAATAGTTGAGATTTCCAGCTTCAGAGACGAGTTAAGTAACTCTGCTTGGATAAGGGAACTTGAGGTCTGTCGTGGATAAAGTCTGATCACTGAAAGGTTGTTTTCCCGTTCAGTGACCGATCAACCATCAGCACTGAGCTCTCGATCAGGACACTTTAATCTCAGGTTACTCCAGGACTGAACCTGTAATCAGTGTGTGTGAGCAAACCATCTGCTAAATGACATCCTCGATAGTTACAGATGGGTGATTCTGGCTGTGAGAAACACAAAAACACCTCATTTATTTGAAGGAGTGTGTGTGTGTGTGTGTGTGTGTGTGTGTGTGTGTGTGTGTGTGTGTGTGTGTGTGTGCGTGCGTGCGTGTGTGCGTGTGTGTGTGTTCGGCAGGACGTCCAGAGCATCGACACATCTCTGATGGACCCGGGAAGCAGTATCACAGTGCTGGCCGGTCCGAGCGCGTTCAGAATCCCCGTCAGCGTCAGAACCAAACTGTGCAGCAGCCTGGACGCCCCACACACACGCGGCATCGACTGGAGAATACTGGCACACAAATTCAACCTGGACAGGTGACATTTACACACATCAACACTGCATCTGCAACCTTTCACACTCGCAGTGATGCAGCCCTGCAATTCATTTTTCATTAGAGTTTATTAAAAAAAAACATCTAAAGAAGTGCTCACCTGCTCACCAAGGCTACGTTTATTTGATCAAACATGCAGTAAAAACAGTCATATTGTGAAATATTATTACACTTTAAAGTAACTGTTTTCTAGTGTAATATATTGTGAAATGTCATTTATTCCTGTGATCAAAGCTGAATTTTCAGCATCATTACTCCAGTCTTCAGTGTCACATGATCCTTTAGAAATCACTCTAATATGATGATTTGATACTCATTATTATCATCAATGTTGAAAACTTTGTGGAAACTTTGATAAATTCATCAAGTTAATGCGTCCTTGCTGAATAAAGGTATATAAATAATAATAAAAAAGTCATACTGACCCCAAACAATTGAATTGTAATGTACTATATTAGTTATCAGTTTCTATATCTGTATATTGTATTTTAATTATAAGTGGTTTAATAGATATTGGAAGCAAATAATATTAGGGCTTGTTTTTTATCTTATTTCAACATTTTTCTATGCCAGCTTTCTAAAGTATTAATATGCAATGCATATGGGCAACAGGATGTCATGCTCTTAGGCTTCTTTTTTAAATAAATAAATGATAAATGCTAAAAAAAAAAATACAAAATATACCATCTACAGTAGTTCCCCTGCAACACGCTCTATGCTAATTAATATAAATAAGTCAAGGTTTTTATATAACCTCGTAGCTAGTATGAATATTTGTTTATCATCAATGTGCTGAGACTGCAGTGTGTATTATTTTTTTTTTTTAAACGATAGAAGAGAAACAAATCTGCTCTAATAGAATCTCACCGGAGAGTTTGAAGGAAATTAACGGTGGAAAAACAGCAGGGGAGCAAAAGAGAAATTTCCTGTTGTTCTTTTGGGTCTGCCTGGAGAATAGCAAGAGATAGATTCACTCTCTCTGACTTTAACTTTTCAAAACACCAGCATCTCTATGCACCTCCACAGCGCGCGTAATTACTGAGGAAAGGCAAAAAAGGCGAAGGACCCCTATGGTTTGAGTTCTGGCTGGGGTGTTACCGCAGGACGGTTAAAGTACCAGAGATCTCATTTCAAACGAGTTTAGCTGGAGAGCACGCTGTTCACCTCTGAGGACCAACAGGCATGAAAGAGCCAGAAGACGAGAGAGTCTGAGTTCACAGGGGACAGGAAGTAGAGAGATAAAGTGAGGAGGATCCTGGGAAAAAAAAGAAAGATGTTAAAAGTGAAAAGACGGGCTCTCGAAGTTCTTCATCAGTCGCAGACTCAAGATCTCCAGAGCTTCTGCACCTTTAACAAACTGTTCAAAACACAACTCAGACTGCACGTAGTGTGTTTAAGCTTTGAGAAATACAGGATCTGATGATGTTATATGCCATGTGATGAGATTGTGCCGTGCGGAACATATATTTGCTTTATGCACACATGAGAAAGATGGGAAAACATGAAGGGATGAACAAATACAAAGCAACAAGCTGTTATTAAAGGCCTTATAGAAATATAGAATTCAGTTGTTTTATTGACACTCACAGGCGTGCGTGTGTGTGTGTGTGCGTTGGCTATTTTTACCATGAATTAATCAAATGAATTGAAATGAATTCCGTCCATCAATATTTACTGAGAAAAGACCCCAAATGAAGATCATTCCAAGTCCATACATTATTGTAGCAGATGGCCACATCATTTAATAGACATAAAGCAATGAATAGACATAATATTTCTGCGGGGGCCTTTGAATATTGTGTCTTTAAGTCAAAAAGGTTTATAATCACTGCATTAAGGTTTGCCTATGGTGTTCCACCAAAACAAAAACCATATGGTTTAATATTTGAAAGCAAAGAAATATAACAGACATAAATATTGGTATTTGTTAGATACATTTTCAGTAGATTATCTGAAACCTCAATGCTGTCGAAATCAGGCGCCGCAAGGGGTTGAGGAGGCACAAAATTACTATTGTAATTATTTGTATTATTATTATTATTATTAGGGCCGGGACTCGATAAAAAAAATTAATCTAATTAATTAGAGGCTTTGTAATTAATTAATCGAAATTAATCGCATTTTAATTGCATAAATATTTGACCTGAGAACAGTGAGAAGTATTTTTTTTCACATGGATTTTTAGTATACCATTAAATAATGACTGAATACATAAGCTTAAGCAACAAAATGTTGTTTAAAAATGTTGTTTAAGTCCAGCAGACCAGTGTTTTTTGCCATTAAGTGTGGCAATAGCATATTGCTACACTACACTAAAAGCAATAGCGAATTCCTTGTTGCATAGCTTGCACACAACCATCCTCTTATCGACGCTTCCATCCGTTTTTGTAACAAAATTTCCCATCCACCGGCCAACCAAAGCGACCTCGTCAGCTTCTTCGTCATGAACGCTAGTTGGTGCGCCAGTATAATCGGTCCGCCGAAACTCATCCAGTGAGAAACGTTCCGCGGTGCAAAAATAAGTGCGATTAAAAATATTTTTTTGTGTAATTAATTAACGCGTTAAAGTCTGTAGTTAATTAATCTTAATTAACGCGTTAAAGTCCCGGCCCTAATTATTATTAATAAATACTTGTTTATTTGCAGTGCAGTAGTATTATTGGACTAGTAATACATTTCTTTATTTCATAAGAAAAAACAATCCAAGGCACTCGAGTAATGGTAACAAATATTTTAATTAATAATAATCATTATTTTTGTTGTAGAAGAAAATAAAGAAATTATATTTGTTTATTGAATTAGTTATCATATATATATATATCATTTTATAATGATTGTATAGCCGTATTGTATTGAGGGAAACAAGTTTTTCCTCCTTATGTGTCTCTTTAGCTGATCATATGTCTGATTAAGTGGCTTTAGAAGTCAAAATAATGTTTTATTTCCATGTCGTTGATAAATCCACTTTGTATTGTGTTATTTTCTGTTGTTTTTTTTCAAGTTCCAAGTAAACGAGAAAGTCAAACCAGATTTCACTGGATTATAAAACAGAATAAAAAACCTAGTTCATTAAAATCAAATCAAAACTTCTAGCACAAATATCTGTGTGTTGGTGTGTTGGTGTGTTGTGCTCCTGCCGCCCACCTCAGTGTGTGTTCATCTCACCCTACAGGTATCTCAACTACTTTGCGACTAAGACGAGTCCTACCGGAGTGATTCTGGACCTCTGGGAAGCTCAACACTTCCCACACGGCAACCTCATCCAGCTCGCCACGGTTCTGGAGGAGATGGGTCGTCATGACAACAGCATTGCTGCCATGGCGAAGGAACAATGACCCTTACAATGGCGGTGATGTCTAAGCTCAGGATAATTGAGCTCGAGTCGAGCTGCCACTTTCATCGAGCTGAAACAACGATCAAACCCGAGACAGTCAAAGCATCGGAGTACGGAGGAGAGTCCGTGACCTTTCGCATCTTATTCAGTTTCCATGGAGACGTGCGGTACTGCTGTCCATCCACGCGGATACTGCCGATTTGGGGTTGAATGCAGGGCTGGGGGGTCAAAGGTAAACCAGGAACAGGGTCAAGACACTTCAGGCAACCAAAATCTTTGGAAAACCCTCCAGTTTGCACACGCAGGGTCTTCACGTGCAGAAATCTCCCACATCATCTCCCGTCTCCTTCAGTGGTCGTTTCTGCAGGAATGTGTGGTGCCATCTAGTGGTTACAGAAACAACACACGCTCGTGTAATATAACATTTTGAGACCTGAATACAGTGTTTAGTGTGTCTACAGAGTACCTTAAAGTGGCCTTTAAAATCCGGTTAACGTTCAGATCTGATTAGGATTGTATTATTTTTGTACCGCAGGTGTCCGGAGACGTGAAATATACGTGTTGCTTTGTTGAACAAAAGTGCAGATGAGCACTTGCAGGGATTTGAGGATAAAGTCAGAAGTTGCTCTTTGATTTTCTGGAACGCAATGTGACGTCACACTGTAATGATCTTCACTGGCCGGACTTCTGCTACATCTGTTGAACTCGCGCGTTCTGCATGGGCTGTTTCTGTTGTGCATCGATCTCAACGTTTATGCATTTCTCTCTACTATACGCATTATTTAAAAAAAAAGAGGCAATTGATCCCTTGTATAAAAAAAAAAAACCTTCCTATGGTGGTGACTATAGTTTCTGCCAGAATGTGATTGATACAACAGTTATTATTGCCCTTTCACACAGCAATCCCAGTAAATTACCGTCAAATTACCAGAATGACTTTACCGGGAAATATGCTGTTCACACACACAACCATTCTACCGTTACCGTTCGCACATCAGCAACAAAATACCGCTGAATGTCAGTCACAAGAAAAATACGCTTATTATAGTATCCAACTGCAGTCACGAGTCGCGACACCATGAAAAAGTTGCGAAACGCGTCGCCAACGGTCAAAGATGTCCATTTAACGAATATTTACATAGAATAACTATTAAAAAGCAGCGCCACTTAAAGGTTCTCTAAGCGATGTCGGGTGACGTCACTTCTTGTTGACGTTTAAAGTATTGTCAAACAAAACGGAGGCTAGCTAGACCCTCCTTCCTCCTCATCCGCGCACTAACCCCCCAAACCCCGCCCCCAAGTCCTTCTTGTCGGTGATTGGCTGGAACTGTTTGTCATGTTTCGTGGAGCGGGTTAGCCCAGTTTGTTTTTGTTGCTGTTTGTGGAGCCTGAGCTGTCTACAGAGATCGCGTTTCTTTACAGGCTGAATGTGACAAAAAATGTTTAGGCCTAAAAAATGCGTGACATCGCTTAGAGCACCTTTAAGATCCTTGGACACTGAGTCCGATATTCGCGTCCGAAATTTTCGCACGTTAAAAAATACGACCTCACGTTATGTCAATTGCGCTTGCACACTGCCTCCGAAACTAAAAAAACTCGTCATATTAAAAAATAAATCGGATCGGGTTTGATTTTCTGCGTTTTTCGCATCCGTAGCGAGCAGTTTGAATGGGGTTTTGACAGTTCAGAGCCACCGAATCACGAATATGAAAAAACGCATACGAAAATTTCGGAGTCCAAAATTCACGTCCGAATTTTTCGCACGTTAGACCACATTCCGTCAATGGCGTTCACACACTGCCTCCGAAACTTTCGCCCGTAATAATAATAAAAAATCGGATCGTGTTCGATTTTTTGCATCCGTAGCAAGCATTTTGAAAGGTGTTTTGACAGTTCAGAGAAACCGTACAAGCGAACGCCAAAATCCAGAATGGGGTCTGTCTCTGTCTGACCTGGTGATCCACTTCGTCTCGCAGCACAAAGCACTGTATGACAAACAAAGTGCAGGATGCAAAAACACGGAATATAAAGACTTATCAAACTGAGCCACTGACATCATGAAGTAAACTTGGAATCGCTCGGGATAATCCCGCAGGGGATCCCTAAATATCTTTAGGTGGAAATTTTACGAAGAGAGAGGACAACGAAATCATCCTCTGCTTGAAGACTCCATTTTGTATTGTTTTGCGAATTTTTTCGGGACAGATTAATCAATACGCATCAGACTCAGTTTGCAAGGTTTCTGTGTGTGACGAATAAAAAAAATTTAAAAAAAGCATACGAAAAATTCGGACTCAAACCCATAGACTGTACAAAAAGATTCTTATTCGGACTCAAACCCCTTCGGAGTGTGCAAGGAGTCGGACCTTTAACCATAGATATCCATAATAAAGGCTAGATGTCTCGTCTGCGCTTCTGGCCAATGGAGGCCGACGTCAGCACCTGGCGGCCATCTTGTCACAGGCGGCTCGCTCACTCGTAGCATTGTGTGTTAATGGTGCATGTACTTTTTAAATAACCAAAACTTGCTAAATTTTCTACCGATTTTCATACGGTTTGGTTTGTTATAAACGTCAGAGATGTAGTTATGACACTGCACACTTATGAATAATAAGTGTATCAATAAATATCATCCAGAATTATAGCCACGTTAATAACGTTTGTAAGAAACCAAACCGTTTGTAAATCCGTCAAGATTTCAACGAGATCAGAGTATTTGTGTTCGTGCTGATCACTCATCTTACATCAGGCACCACAGAGCCCGCCAGAAAGCTAGCCTGAGACAAGATGGCCGCCGGTGATGACGAGAGAGACTCCGCCGTAAGACATTTGGCCGTTATTATGGATATCTATGCCTTTAACTGTAAACCGCGCGGAGTAATCTCCATAAGAGCGCTGTGATTGGCCCAGAGCAGACTTCTTACGTCAGCGCGTTCGGACTTCATACGCGCTCATCAGTGGTGTTATAAAATGAGGCAAAGTCCTCCCTTTTTTAATATACATTTATATCAAATGTAAATTTATGGCCCTGTTACACTTATTTTTCCTGGTTAAATAAACGTTACATAAAAAGATAAACCAAATACGATTCTATTATGTATTTTTACACTAACTAATGTTCTATTTATAAAAACCAAGTATAAATCTCATCAAGTTAGTGTTTTTATGCATTTTTACATTTATTTCAATTAAAGACTGTATGTGTGAAAGGGCCTGTTGTTCCAACTGGATTGATGTAATGAAATAAAATCAGTCTTTGCTTTATTTTCATTTCTTTTATGACCCTGAAGGCCAATAGCAAGTTACCATAGGTTTATTACAGTAACTATAACTGCAGGAACTTTTGGTGGAAAGCTTGGGTTATGTTAAATTTGGTAACACTTTACTTAAAGCCTTCATATATAATGCATTATAAAAGCAACGTTGGGTAAGTTACTCTAAAAAAGTAATTAATTACTAGCTACTAATTACATCTTCAACAGTGTAATTTGATTACTCTACTCTAAAAAGTATTGCATTCTTATTAATGATTACTTTCTGAATCCCATATCAACCTGGATCAGCTGAACAATACAAGAATCGACATGAAACGCCTCTTTTTGATTCTTTCAAATGCATATACCGTAATATAAAATTGCATAAATTATCCTTGAACTGACCAAAGTGTGTAAAGGGAGCAGGTTAAATTAAAAACATACATTTTAACATCAGATTTTGATGTTAAATCCACTATTGTTTTATATAGAATTGTTCTATAGTCTCAGAAGTAACTGTAATTAAATTACTGAAAAATTAGAGTTAATCACTTACTTAAAAAGAGTTAATCACTTACTTTTCTTCACCATGGATAAGTAATTAAACTTAGTAATGGATTACGCCCAACACTGTATACAAGTACTTTGAATGCATGAATTATGTACTGTATGCTCTCATGAATAATTGTAACCACAGTTATAATACATTATATAATGCTTATCTATTCATTGTTACACCTTTAGAAAGTACAATGCATTAAAACACCTGACAAACAACTACTGTAATTTAACATGAATCTGCAAATATTAGAATGCATATTAACTTTGGTTACAATTCTTTATGAAAAAATATAATATATTATAAGATACATTATGAAGACCTTTATAATGCATTATACACAGAGGCTTGAAGTCGCAGCCAATAAGAACAGACTTTATGATTAATATAAGGATGTGTATCATGTGTGGGTTACTCCGCAATATGAGTCAGAAATAGAAAAAGTTCTGTTAGAAGAGATTTGATATTTTTCTTCTGAACACTGGAATCATGTGTTTCTGGTGAATATTAAATATGTCGCTCTGTCACCCCTTCACCCAGACACACCATCTCAGAACTCTCTCTAGTTTAACGAACATTAGAATATACATGAAAGACACTTTGCATGATTGAATAAGTTGGAATATATTTGCTTGTGTTGCTGTAGAGAGTGTATCTGATCATATTTACATGCACATTAACTTGTCTCGAGGGCCTGATGATGTCAGCCAAAAGAAAAGATGTTTCAGAGGCGGAGCAAGTTATTACGTTCTATTGAAGATTCGGAGAACTTTTCTTTTCTTAGGAATAATTTCGACTGATAAATCATTCAACCAGACTACGGAAGCCCATTTCTGCCACATAAGAAAAACTAATTATGCTTTGGTAAATCGTAATTATGACAACAACAAAAAATTTACAGTGAAAATGAAATTGAAAAATGAAATTGGCTGTTATAATTTATAATCAGATTTCAACTTTTCTTGTTTTTCTCTAGGTTTTTTATACATATATATATATATTTATGACCATCCTATCATAATTTCTACTTTTGCTGTTATTACGACTTTTTATGTCGTAGAATGTCATATTTCAACTTTTTAATGTTAGAATGTTTTTTCCCTTTTCTTTTTTATTATAATATTTTGGTTATAAAGATGTTTTGTCAACATTTTGACTTTTATTCTGACTTTTTATCTCATTATGACTTTTTTTTTTACTGTCATATTTCAACTTTTTCATATTTCTATTTATTTTTTACATATTTTTTTCTTTTGTGACAGTCAAAATTATGATTAAAAATAGAAATATACATTTGACCATAATTTGACTTTAACATTTTTAAATATAACACTCAAAATTGTCATAATAAAAATGAAAAGTTAGAATTATGATTAATGTTATAATTTCTTTTTTTCTTCTTTTTTCTTTAATTATAACTTTTTTATTATGTCGTAAAGATTTTAAATTGCATCTCATAATTATGCCGTTACAATTTTGACTAGTTTTTATCTCGTATAGTATTTCAACGTTTTTTCATATTTTAATTTCCATTTTTCTTCTTTTTTAAATATTTTTTTTTCTTTTAAAACAGTCATAATTTCAATGTACGTCATAATTATGACTAAGCATCTCATAATTTTTACTTTTTTTCAATTTACATTATAAGTAATAATTACAACTTCTCATTATGGTTTACTATAATAATTTCCACTTTTATCATAATTATGACTTTTTATCATTAGGACTTATAATTTTGACTGTCATATTTCAACGTTGTTTTATGTAATAATTTCTTTTCTTATTTTATTATAATGTTTTTATGACTTATGCCATGTCATAATTTTGACTGGCTTTTTTTGTCGGAATTATGATTTTTTTGGTTATAATTATGATTTACCAAAAGCATGATTTTTTTCTTCTTTTGGCAGCAATGGGCTTCCTTACATTAGGACCAGGAACATGTGTCGTTCTGATTTCATGTCAACTCAAAATATAAAATACCCATTTGCAGGAAATCACCAAAGTCTTTAGCGAGACCTAAAGTTAAACTCACGAATCTTAAATGCGTTTACAGCCGGATTAGATGGTTTACAGTTAATGATGGTCTATGCAAGCGCTTTGCAAAGAAGCTGGCGTATTTTATGCATTAATGTTTCTGCATAAATTGGTCACACTACAGTAGACGCGAGTGTTGTAAATGTGCTGGCAGTGATGTGAAACACAGGGCTCATTACTGGTGATCTGTCTGCAGTCTCACTGCCACACAAGAGCCTCGAAACAACTGCCATTTCCCACAATCCACGGCGAGGATCTGTGCGAAAATAAAAGCCACATTAATGAGCGAACCAAGGCAGCAGAAAAGCCCTCCTGAGGTCGAAGAGCAGTGCATTGAGTGTTTCCGTCCGGTGTAAATGCTGTGCCAACTATGCAACGTTTGCTTCTGCACAGGACAATGACAGAACCGCTTGCATTGTTATGACTTGCATGTACAGAGAGGATTGAATCCATAGAATAAAGCTTCATTACAATAGCAATCAAAAAACACTAATATGTCCGCTGTATAAAATGTATGTAAAGGATTTTTTAAAATAAATTATATTTTTAATCAATGCTGAAAGTGCCCTTGTTTTTTCTGGAGATTACTTTTTAATACTTTGACCTTGAACAATCTTAAACGCGACTGTCCTAACAAACATTTACCATGATGATCAAAAGAGAGGCTTACATTTTTAAGGGTGTGAAAAGGATTTCTGTCTTTTATGATTTTTTCGAAAATGTTTTTAGAACATTTTATTGGTTGTTTGTTTGAGTCAATAATGCATTCTTTGGTTGTACATTCGGACCATATTTTATTTTAAGTTATTTTTGTTTATCCACGCGCAGAAAACGGTTTTGTGCTCTGGCAAAGCATTTGTTTTTATGTCAGTCAAAGTTATGATAAACTTCATTTTTAAAATTTTAATTTGTCAGAATCTCATACTTTTTCCAATTTCTGTTTGCCACAATAATGTCTCACTATCATCATTTTTACTTTTGTGTCTACTTATGTCATAATTTTACCTTTTTACCTCATTATGATATCATTTTGACTTTCGCATTTCTACTTTTTACATGTTATAATTTCTTTTTAGAGCTGCTTTCCTGCAGAATTGAACTCTGTAAAGCGGCTTTGAAACATCTGTATTGTAGCGCTATACAAATAAAGGTGGCTTGAAAAGATTTTGCATCATAAAAACAGTTCAATTAAACCGAACAAACAAAACTTCAGTGTTATTTGAACATTTATTCAAGTACTTTGACGCTTCACTCTCATTCTTTTACACAGCTATTTACACAATAAATAAAGCACAGCCTACCAAAAAGGAGGGAAGCCGCAGCTCTTATGACTCTAATTTCAACCATCACACTTGTTTCAAGTTCCAAACAAGTCATGGTCATGTACGAGCTGAACAGACTGTGAAAGGAGAGACTTCTCTCAAGGGAGTCATGAGTCAAAGCCCGAGTGTTTATACCGGACATCTGGCTCGATGAGGTGATGCTGCGTCCCAGGTCCATGAAGCATCAGGACAGCAGGACTAGAGCGGCCCAGCGGTCTCTTCCACAGGGCTGGATATCTGAGCTCTGACCACAGAACATCCAGCTCTCGCATGGCTAAACTCACCGACTGAACCCACGGCGGGCCGTTGCAGGCGGTGGGTTCGGGGTTACCGTCAGTGCTGCTTTCTCAGACTTTAATGTCCTGGGACTCTGACATCTTGGCCAGCGTCTTTTTAATGCGAAGCGCGGTGAGCCGAGAGGCAGGGTTATGAGCCCAACACTCCGTCATGAGCTTGCCCATCTGTCTGAGACACTGAAATCAAACACAATAGCGTCAAAGCCCATCCACACCAAGGACGATAACTGTAATGATGAAGATATCGGTTTGAAAATCATTCTAAATGTAGGAAATATTGACATTTTTATCAAAAAAAAACAATAACTGACTTAAAATGTAAACATGAAGACCACGGTTGTGTATGTTTTTTTTTTTTTTAAAGGGATAGTTCACCCTCACCCTCATGTCGTTTCAAAGCCGTAAGACTTTCATTCATCTTCGAAACCCAAATGAAGAACTCTTTAAAGGAATCGGAGAGCTTTCTGTGCCTCCATTGACAGCTGCACAACTACCATTTTGACGATTCAAAACGGTTCATAAAGAGATCGTAAAACTAATCCATATGAATCGAGTGCTTTAGCCCACCTTTTCTGAAGACTTGATCGCTTTAAAAGCCTAAATTCAATCTGTTCGTCATATATTCACATTAAAACAATGATCAGTGAACATAAAAGTAGCTCAACTGAACCTGCTTGATGCGCGAGAACAAACTTCTTGCTGAAGCTCAAACGTGCTTGAGTGAGTTGATGAATGTTTATACGTGAATAAAAGCCTAAATTCAATCTGTTCATCATATAAAGCGATCGAGTCTTTTCAGAAAAGTCGGACTAAACCGCTTCAGCGTCAAAGTGGTAGTTGTGTAGCTGTCAATGGAGGGACAGAAAGCACTCAGATTTCATCAAAAAGATCTTTATTTGAGTTTCGACGATGAACGAAAGTCTTACGGGTTTGGAACGACATGACAGTGAGGTTTTTAGTGTGAACTATCTCTTTAAAATATGAAATCAGTGTGAGGAGTTAGTGTTTAACCTCATCACTGGTCCAGCGGTTGGGGAAAGATGGCCGTATTCTCTTGATGCACACGACTTCTCGCATGTCTTCATACGATGGGTCATTAGGAACGTGATCGTGATACGGCAGCTGATATTCCTCAACGATACCTGCAGAAACATCCAAAAAAACAATCAATACAGACATAAATGAGATCTCTTTAAAATCACAAGTGAACCTCTTATTAGTCAAAAAACAATTAAATGATGAGCAAATGGAGACTTTTTGATTTTGCATACCTCCTGACGAAAAATAAGAGATTATTGTCACTCACTATTATATATTAATAAATCAAAAACTGCAAGACGTGGACCTTTCAAATGATGTATAGCTTGTCAAGATAAAATAAAGACTTATTATTACTTTACTGTAAAGTAAATATAAAAGAAAACAGAAATGGGACACCGGTGCTCCACAGCATGTTTACAGATTAAAACATAAAAATAAATGTTTTTAAATATGTAAATGCAAATGTTGTCACTTAAATGAAATATGTACCTGTACTTCATTGAAATGTTGTAAGAAAGGCGAAAATACCTCCAGACACACTTCGGCGGGCGATCTCCCACAGTATGAGGCCAAAGCTGTAAATGTCTGCCATGATGTAGGACTGAAAATGGCTCCTGTTCAGAGTCTCGTCCAGAACTTCAGGAGCCATGAAGCGTTTGGTGCCCACACGTGTGTTCAGTGGGATGTCCACTTCATTAGTGTCGCTGTTCCAGGAGACACAACAGCATTAATATAGTATTTCAATCCTGATGTCGGGATTCTGTACTTTGTCATGTCTTTTATTTTGTAAAGTGCCGTTCATGTTCTTTTGTAGTTCTTGTCATGGTCTTTGTAGTTCTTTCTGTTTATGTTAATTAGTTCCAGGTGTTTCTTATCTCAGGTATTTAACTATGTGCTGATCTTGTCTGGGGTAGATTATTGTTTGTTCTTACTTACGTGTGACCAGACTTTTGAGACTATTGTTTACACCTGACATCTATAGGCACTAGGGCTCTTTTTATTGGCATATAATCTTCAGCAGAGTTCAAATGATTTTTGTGGGTTAAAAAGTTGTTGATGCTACTTTGAGTTTAGTTTGCCAAGCTACAAGCTAATAAGTAGTTTAACTACAGTCAAGCTAGCCTTTTGATAAAGTAGTTAGCTACAATACAATTGACTATATATATAATGTGTGTGTCAGTGTTATTTTATTATTTATACGGTATACTATTATAGTATTTGCTATTTTGAATTAGCTGTTATTTTTAGCATTCATTTCAATTTAAATTTGAGTCATTTTAAATGCTTTTGTCATTTTAATTAGTTTTCTATATTTCTGTTTAGCTTTACTTTTATTTCAGTTTCATATTAAGTCATTTTAGTACTTCAGCTTCAACTGATTTTATTTTCATTTGCTCAAGTTTTTCATCTAATTTATTTTTTATTTTATTTCAGATTTACTTCAAATAACGAAAACTATTTTTTAATAGTTTTTGTTTCATCTAACAATAAAAATACTGATATATATATATATATATATATAGTTTTAGTTATAGAATAGTATTCAATTATCAGGGCATTATGAATCTGATAAAAAAAAAATCTTAACAAGTGACAGAATTAAACTCAATAAGCACATAAATTAACATTAAACAGTAATCAATACAACTATTTTAAACTATTTGTTTAGAGCAAAATTGAAAATAAAGTTATAATCAGCCAAGATTGTGTACTAAATATCAGCAGTTAAAAACAAAAATAGCTACAAAAGAGTTGTAAAATGCCAGGCAGGGACTTCTGGGAACACTCAAATGAATATTTCAAATAATATATTTGAACTGGTTGTAAAGATAATAAGCAAGTGGAGTAAAGACGAGCAAACCACAGTGAGTGTAGTCGGACCTGATGAACTTGACGGCCAGGCCGAGGTCAGCGATGCAGCAGGAGCCGTTCCTCTTCACCAGGATGTTTTTGCTCTTTAGGTCTCGGTGGGCGATGGCCGGTTTGCCCTGCGTGCCGAAGATTTCCGTGTGCAGGTGGCAGAGCCCGGACACAGAGGAGTATGCCAGTCTCAGCATGGCTCGGCTGTCCAGGGTGGTGCACTTCAGGTAGTCGTACAGGGAGCCGTTCTCGTGGTAGTCGGTGATGAGGTAGAGCTGAGTCCACGAGCCTGTGCCTTTAATGTCGGCCGCTATGAACCCTGAGGAGGTTAAAATCACTGCGTGACACTAAATATACTCTGAGAAAGACCACGCTTAATTTAATGTTATAATTAATCTGATATCCGCTTAATTAATTCGAAATGACTGCTAATCAAGACGGTGCACGGTTCATTTTCCTGTAATTGCTGACTACATGTTCACCAGTAGGAGTGATTAAATAACAGTGGAGCTGCTGCTAACTTAACTACATTTCTCAGTTGCGTGACGGTAGCGCTGCAGTTTTGAACATAGCATTGCTATTTTTTCTAACAACAGCGACGTAGATGCAAAGATGCAATGATGCTGTTTGTCGCATCTGACTGTATTGTGTGCGGGGCTTTCCAGCTGACTGACTTGAGGAAATGATCAAACACAGAGAACGTCCTCAAGCGGCGATTAATTATAGCGACCTGATTTATACGGGGACGGTTCATTTTAATTAACTGAATTCACTGATTAATTTGAGTGATCGCTCAAACGTGTTCCCCGGAGTTCCTATGTCTAAAATAGTTAGTTAAATGAGTAGCTGACAAATAACATGGAGATGCTGAGGATTTGGGTTAACACAGTGGTTCACAAACATTGTAGGGAAAATATTTCCACGGTCACCACCAACATAAAGACTCTTAGACATGACACTGCTTGCAAAATCCGATCAGATTTATTTGAAACACTGTAATTAAAGGTGCAATAGGTGATTCTCTACAGACATTTTTTTTGTTGTTATGCTACAGGATTTATTTGAAATATTGTAATAAATACAGTACTCCAACTTCTCACCTTCAACGTGCTTCTCTTTGTGTTTGTGATTTTTGTGAATGCCCTGTTTACACCTGGCATTAAGAAGCGTTTTGGTCGATCAGGATCACAAGTGGACAAGGCTAAATACAGGAGTAAACGGGTCTACAGCGCTTTGAGCTTGTCCGCTTTCAACCTTTTTCAGAGGTAGTCGAAAACACATTCGACCGGATTGCTTTCGTAGTGTAAACGCTTGTGTGGTCGAGTGTGTTCAAACAGACACACAATACCGTCTACTCTCCGCCTTCTGAACTAATAAGTAACATTATGGGAAGAGCGCTAGCCAGACGGGATTTAAACTGTCGGCTGAAGACCCAGGTTTGGTTTCAAGAGGAAAAATTTACCAAGCACAATGTTCTTTCACCATTGCTGATTTCTAACAAACACTCACAGCGTTCGGCTGGTCTTGCGGCTGTCAGAGCAGAAACTAAACCTGATGTTCTCCGTGTGCTTTTCCGGTCGCGTTCATATGCAAATTGCATGAGCTTATTTTGTAAAACCATTCAAATGAAATAAAATCAACTCGCACAAATATCTTGTAGTTAAAGATTAGCTAAACGAAGGCACACTTTTGCGCACACACTTACTAACATAGAGTCATAGTTATACTTAGTTAAAAACATCTAACTGGGGTTCGCGAGGGGTTTTGTGACTTGATGAAAAGTAAATAATAAATTAAATCATACATTTTTTTAATGAAATAAATCATTTTAAAATATCAAAGTAAAACACTTACTAAAAACATGTGACCTTTAATCGACATCAGAGAGCTGTGTGTGTGTGTGTGTGTGTGTGTGTGTGTGTGTGTCTGAGAAAGAAAGTCTCACCCAGTATATTCTCATGTCTCATGAGGACAGTCTGATATATCTCCGTCTCTCTGAACCAGCTGGCCTCCTCTGTGGTGAAAAAGACTTTCACAGCTACTTTCTCTCCTCTCCATCTCCCCATCCACACCTCTCCATAACGGCCCTTCCCAATCTGTGTCACCATCTGGATCTGCTTCGCTATAGTGCGCTGCACCTAGATAGATAGATAGATAGATAGATAGATAGATAGATAGATAGATAGATAGATAGATAGATAGATAGCTTTTAACTTTTCTTTTGACAGATTGTATGAAGACATTTGAGTTTCTGTGTGTATTTGAAAATAGTTTATCATAGGGTGACCATATTTTGATTACCAAAAACCAGGACACTCGGCCCGGCAAACAGATACTCAAATGATACTCGAAGTTTACTCAAAGATGCCTTATTAATTTCAATACATTTAAAGTAGTCTATGCCTCCTCTGTATGGATAGAAATTGTTATATTACAAGACACAAATTCAGACAGGCTTCTCAGAGGTTACTCAACATGTTTTATTATGACAGGTTTCAAAAATAATGAATGAAATAATGATAGAAATAATTTCTCTTCTGTATTATAAAAATAAAAATATAAATAATGAATAACTAAAAGAAATACCTCCAAATTGAACAAAAATAGCTCTCACAAACTTACAAAAACAAACTAACAAAATATATTTATATCTTTAGTTTTCTTCCTCTTTATCCTGTTTTTCTTCCTCATCCTCCTTGTTTGCCCATCTATATTTTGCTGTAGAGCTGATCTTTCCCAGCAGTTTTTTGAAAAACAGGACATTTTCATCATTTTATAAAAAACAGCCAGGACGGCCAGGACAGGACGTGAAAACAGGACATGTCCTGGGAAAACAGGACTGTTGGTCACCCTAGTTTATCATCAAATGAAACGGTGAAATGCTTGTGAAGCGGCTCTCCCATAGAGTGAGACGCCAGACGCTCATTCACACTTTATATTTAAAGGACAAGTTCGGTATTTTACACTTAAAGCCCTGTTTTAAGATCGTTTCTGATGAAATAGAACGGTTAAGATTGAAATTTGGACACATGCTGCTGGACCGAGAATTTTCGGTTTCTGTGGTTGCACCCCCCCCACCTCTACAATGGTTGCATAGGTGCACTGGAACAATCCTTCATAAAACGCATTCAACTTCAGTTTACAAAGACGTTAAACTCGCCGAGTGGTCAGGGGTGTTCACTGATATGCTCACACAAAAATCGCTACAAAAGATGCTTTCCAACAGGTTTTATCGTAGTTTTTGTCCAAGTCAAGTCACTGGAGTTGGACAAAAACTACGATAAAACCTGTTTTATGAAGGATTGTTCCAGTGCACCTATGCAACCATTGTAGAGGTGGGGGGGTGCAACCACAGAAACCGAAAATTCTCGGTCCAGCAGCATGTGCCCAAATTTCAATCTTAACCGTTCTATTTCATCAGAAACGATCTTAAAACAGGGCTTTAAGTGTAAAATACCGAACGTGTCCTTTAAATAGCAATCATTCTGCAGTTTAATATTTGCAGACACTAGTCCACAACACAAGTGTAAAGCCAATTTGCCAAATTCCATTCCATTCCATGTTATACAGTAAATTCCATTTTTATGACTGTACTCTATGAGCATTTCATTGGGCCCTATGTGGATGTTGATTTCATATCATGTGTGACTGTGTGCAGTGTGTGATTCTCACCAGCAGGGGGAGTCCTGACCCTGAGCCGGAGCTCTGGGACTGCTCTATGAGATCCCGCAGGGATTCTCCGGGAGGAATGAGAGTTTCGTCAGGATCCAGGCCAAGGCTGTAGCGCGGGGCCAACTCATGACGCTTATACCTGAAACACCACCCAGACGACTTAGCCAAACTCCACACAAAGACAACATGGAGACTTAGACTGAGGTCTCCATGATAAAAACAACTTCTTAAAGTAATGTTAAAACAATCTGTCAGATTAAGTCACGATTAGACTGTGAGGTTTAGTTTATAGTCATTTCAATTAGCTTTATTAAGTGTCTGTGTGGTAACTTACACACCTGAAGTAACAGAAGATGATGATGAAGGTGAGAATGAAGCTACAGACGGTCACTGAGATGAGCAGAGCGATATGATGAATATCTCCAACTACATAACCTGCACACACACACACACACACGTATTATTACATGTCCAAGAGAGAAGAGACCAAAGGTTGAACACACAACTCTTGCATCTTCACACAGAGCTGAGTGAAATCAGAGCCGTCTCTGTACGCCACAGCACAGGTGAGAGGGTGTGAATACACAGGTGTGTGTGTGTGTGTGTGTGTGTGTGTGTGACAGACAGAGGGACTTCTATTCTGCTGTGCTGATTGATGGCAGTTGTATCGTGACAGCCACAATAAACCCTACAGGTGTGTGAGGCCTTCTGACCTAGATATACTTTTGGGAAAAAATCTGACTTTTTTTCTTCTAGGAATGGTGCCCAAGGAAAGAAATTACAAAAAAGGCTAAATAATTATTTATTTATTTTACTCTTTTTTTTATAGTAATTAAGACTAGATTATTATTATTATTATTATTATAATTATATGGTTGCCCAAAGAAAAAATAAGGAAAGTGGCTAAATAATGATTCCTTTATTTATTCTTTTTATAGTAATTGAGACTAGATTACTATTATATAATAATATATTAGTATAGTTTTTAGAGTTGTATTAATATAATGAAGTACATTACTTTTTTTAATTTTCATTAATCTTTTTTTATATATTATTATTTATTTTCATTTTAGTTTAAGTTTTAGCCGTTTTTTATTTATTTAGTACTTTAGTACTAAATGTGTTTTTTTTTCAGTTTTAGCTTTTATTTACAGTTAGTCATTTTTGTGCTGCAAGGATTTAGCATGTTATGGCGCTTTTCCACTACACAGTACCAGCTCGCCTCGGCTCGGCTCGACTCGACTCGACTCGCCTTTGTTTGCTTTTCCACTGTGTAAAAGTTGTACCTGTACCTGCTTTCGGGTACTTTTTTTCGTACCACCTCCGGCGAGGTTCTAAGCGAGCTAAGGCGATACTAAAATGTGACGTGAAAACAATGCCGACTGCTGATTGGTCACAGAGAATCTGCGTCATCATTGCACGCGCCAGATGGAGTATCCAGAATAAATAACCCCGCCATTTTTAAATAGTTTGGCCAGAGTTACTAAACTTACTACTATTATTATGGCAACTCGGAAGAATATGCCGTGGTCAAACGAGGAGGTGCAGACTTTCTTTTGTTTGGTTGCCGAAGAGAGGATCCAGCGAGAGCTTGATGGGGCAACGAGGAACGAAAGGCGTCGCTATGACGACCGGGTACTATTTGTGGCGGTACTTTCTGCAATGGAAAACGGAGCGAAAAGCGAGCCGAGTCGAGGCGAGCCAAGGCGAGTCGAGTCGAGTCGAGCTGGTACTGGTAATGGAAAAGCGCCATAACTATGCTGTTGCTAAACGGTTCAACTTAAGGTTGAGGGTTAAACTAACTCACTATCTTTAAATATTAACAATTGTAATAATAATGCTTACCTGAACAAACACTACTCAATAGCTGTAGTAAAAGGATCGTACAACCTGAAAATGTTGTCCTTGTGGGGACATTTTTGGTCCTTATAAATCATAATAAATTGTTGTTGTTTTTTTTAAAGTCTCTGTAAAGTCAAAATTAAGTATGTGTTCTGAGTTTGTCACACCACAGAAAAATGTGTTATTAGCCATCCAGCCAAATTTGAATGATAAAAAAAGCCGGCAAGTACATCAAATAAGCTATCAAAATCTTGAAAAAGTGAGCATTATTCTCTGCTCTCAAACGCTGGGGGCGTGTCCGCTGTGGGGGCGTGTCCGCTGCGGGGGCGTGTCCGTTGTGGGGGCGTGTCTGCTGTGGGGGCGTGTCCGACGTGGGGGCGTGTCCGCTGGCTGCGCTGAAACCACGCCCACTCGCGGGAAAGCTTATATTAGGTGATACTGCTTTCGGGACGGGGAGATGAAGGCCGAGGCGGGAGATAGTCGGTTCGGCCCCATTCACCAGTAACAGCGGATTATCAGTGAATCCCAATCACAGTTTATAAAACTATCCTGTGTAAAATGATCACTACAGAGGCGGGTGTTGGCGGTGATCCTCAGCTCTCCATCAAGGTTGGCTCTTCACAAAATGAATCCACCTCTTCTTGATATGATCGTTTTTAGGAAATTTAAATAAAGACACCGATCTGTTTAGTACATGATCGCATCCAGGTAGTAGCCCACGCATTTCCGTGTCGAAGGCATAGCTAGCTAGCAAACTGTAGGCTGTAGTAACTAATAGTACTGACAGTAACTCGCGATTGAGCGGCGAACTGATGTGAATGTGCTCTATTGTTAGGGGAGGAGCCAGCCTCAGTGGCCTCAGTGCGTCATCAAGTAGGGGCGTGTCCACGAGCTCAGGGGCTCCAGTGCGTCATCGAGCCCCGTTTTAGCCCCGCCCAAAAAATCCGGAAAATAGCAATGGTGAAAAACTGTTTAACGGTCTAACTCCACAATTCAGTAATTCACAGTTCACAGTCTTTGTAATATGTTTTAGCAATACATTTCTAACATTTATAATGTGTTTAGATTTTTTTTTTTTAGAATTGAACATAGAAAATACAGTTTGTATAGTATAAAAATCATTATGTCTATGGAAAGTCCACATTAAACACGAAAACCCACCGTGTGTGTGTGTGTGTGTGTGTGTGTCTGTCTGTGTGTCTGTGTGTGTGTGTGTGTGTGTGTGTGTGTGTGTGTGTGTGTGTGTGTGTGTGTGTGTGTGTGTGTGTGTGTGTGTGTGAGTGAGTGAGTGAGTGAGTGAGTGTGTGTGTGTGTCTGTGTGTGTCTGTGAGTGAGTGAGTGAGTGTGTGTGTGTGTGTGTGTGTGTGTGTGTGTGTGTGCGTGTGTGTGTGTGTGTGTACTCACTGGGTGTTCGTAGGGGAGGCAGTGTTGGGTGTAAGTCTCTGTTGCAGTAGTCCTGATCTGTGCAGCACTCTAGTGCTCGCCGCTGTTTAGAGTTCCCTGTGTCCTAAACACACACACACACACACACACACACACACACACACACACACACACACACACACACACACACACATCAGGATATTTTAGGCTCAGCAACAGACACAATAAAACACAACATGCAGCATGAGATAATGTACTGCAGGGGTGATACTTGAAATGAGTGGGGGAAAATAAGCGGTGATATTATTGGTTAATATCATTTTGCCCAATAAAACCAGTTTTATTTGTTTATTGTTTTTAAGTTGTATTTTGTTTTGTGTTATGATAAAGAGAATTGTAAAGGAATAATTCACTCAAAACATGTACTATAGACTACTATGGCGATTTTTGCAGCTTGGAAGTAAAAATAACCATTCATTTTTACAACATGGAAAAGAGCAGCTGTTAAACTGCTGAAATATCTTAATTTGTTTTGCATGGAAGAAAGAAAATCATGAGTATGGAAACTTGTTTCCACCACAGAATAAAAAGAATAAAAAAACGGTACACTACTATTCAAAAGTTTGAAGTTTTTAAAAGAAGTCTCTTATGCTCATCAAGGCTACATGTATTTGATCAATATTACAGTAAACATTAATATTGTGAGATATTATTATAATTTAAACTGTTTTCTATTGTAATATATTTTAAAATCAAAGATCAAAGCTGAATTTTCAGCATCATTACTGCAGTCTGCAGTGTCACATGATCCTTCAGAACTCATTATAATATGCTGGTTTTCTGCTTAAGAAACATTTCTAATTATTATCAATGTTAATATTTAATATTATTGTTGTCAAAACTAATCTTGCCACTTTTTCAGAATTGCACGTTTATATCTCGCAATTTTGATTTACTATTAACTAATTTTAAGATACGAAGTTGCATAGTGACAGACAAGGTCAGAAAATTGTGAGTTATAAAGAGGCAAAGCTGAATAAATGACAGAATTAAAATGTTTGGGTGAACTATGCCAGTTGAGGAGCAACGCATGAGTTTGTAAAGTGGGCGTTTAATTCACTGTCGGTTATATAAGGCTTTAGTTTCGTCAGTGATTGAGGACTGATGCACCAACACTTACTGTAAGTAGTTTATTTTGGAAATTAGAGTAGTTTATGACTCACTCGGCACTGAAACTCTGATCCGACCAGACCCAGACAACCTGACGTCACCACAGCCGCTCCACCCTCTTCCTCCACCATAGTGAAGCAGAACCCGTCCGTCCTGAACACACGACACACATGTAATACTGCGTCCAGGACGTCTGCAAGTGTGGTGTAAGTTTGGTGGCATGTGTCCTAATACCTGCATGTGTTATTAGCCGAGTCCTCCGGGCAGTGGTGATAACAGTAACACCACAGGAAGCGCTGAGGTAGAGCCGACGCATCACTTCCTGTCTCCCGATGTTCTTCCACCTTCCCAGAATTCCTCAGCAGCATGGTGTCCAGAACATTAGCTGGAGATGAACAGAAATTGGAAATAAGTCAGTTATAATAATAAGACATCTGTCAGAAACTCGCACAACATTTACCCAACTCAAAAATGTCCTTTATTTCCTTCCTTCCTGTTTACAGAGAAAAAAAATTGTGATGAGAGACCGAACTGAATAATTACTCCAGATTTACAGACTCTCAGGATCGAAACACACAGCTTTGAAGTATGAAATGTATGGCAACTGGGGAAATATGGCTGTAAATATCACATCATTCTCACTCTTTCATCTTCAAATATTCACAGGGACAAAAAGGCCCAGAGACATTTACAAATTAAAACCAAAAGATGGAAATGAAGTTTGGACAGTCTATCAAGTGTTTTGAAGTGATATGAAGAAGTAATTTCAGTTTGTTAATTCTTCATGGTCATAAAGGCTTCAGAATACAAGAAGTAAAAGGACCCAGACTGCAAAATCATATATTGCAGATTCCATCCTAAACAACTACGGTGATAAACTAGATTAATTAGGCCAAGTAATTTTTTCTATGTAAAAATGAAATAAAAGCAATAATTGGACCATTTTAAACTAAATTGAATTTCCATTGCCTCAAAACAAAATAACAATAAAATAAAAATAAGTATGAAATATTAGTTTTAAGTGATAACATATATATATATAATATAAACTATAATAACCTTGCTGAGAGCACAATTGAGCTTTTGTGTGCATGAGCGAGACACTTAACCCCGGGTTATTGCTGCTGTAATTAGTGCATGGTAAATCACTTTGGGTGAAAAGTAACTAACACAAAATTATAATACAGGGCTGTAAAGTTGATGTGTGTGTGTTTTCTTCTCCCTCTAAAACTAGCACACACACACAGTTTTAAATGGCCACAAAGGTGCTTATAGAAGCTGACCAAACACCCTTCAGTCAAAATAACTGCACATCTGTGAGCTGTTAAAGAGAGAGGGGGTGCTGAGCGATGGTGTATATAATTTTGACATCAAGACATAAAATAAAGTTGCTTATTTCACGGCTCTCTGGAACATTTGATTCCGTTAGGTCAATTGTGGCATTCAGTGGTCAAATATTCTAGTATAGTTATGGTACAAAATCATGTTTATATACAGTCAAAAATAAATTAGACCACGTGTATGAGGTTGGGAACACATTTTTGCCCATCTGTAAACACAGACTATAATAAATCAGGCATTAAAAAAAACAATATGACAAATCAATTAATATCTTTAATAACATGATTGAGAACTATGTGCAAAGTTTGTTTAACATATGTTTAGTGGAAACTAAAGTTTAGCAGGCACTCCTAAACCATATGTATGTGAGTGTGCATACACAAATATAAACTTTAAAATGATTAATATATACAGTGTATACACAATTTTTTTTCGAGAATAATGAAATATTTTAAATAATCAAATTCAATCGAACTCAAATTGTCCATAAATGTACAATCATATTACATAACAGTTGCGTTGCTCACCCTGTCTGGGTTTATTTTGCGATAATGACCTTTGACGGTACATTACGTTACATTTAGTGTGCTAAAATCTCTTTCAACAAACTATTCCTGTCTTTCACTCTCTCTATTACAAACCATCGCTAGTCTAAACTCACTAATGCACTGTTTATATTACAGTCCCGAACACACAGCTTTAGTCTGGATAAAGAATGGGGGCTAGTCTGTGTGTGCCTCTAAAAGCATCCTAGTATGTCGAACACACATAATTAAGGGACAACTTTAATCCTACAAAGTACAGCCACACTTACACAGACATGTGAATGTATAAGACTCATTCGTGCAATGGTGCCGGGACGTAAACACTCACGCTCAATATCTTATCCCATCCCTGTCTGATCCACTCATGTCACATATGCATGGGACACACACACATAAACGCAGACGGATTTGGCCCTCGCTTGCATAGTTAAGAAAGCCCTGTGAAAACAGTCGTAAACGCAGTCGCCGCTGCGAGACGTAACGTATAAACAGAACAGCTCATTTATAACCGCTAACCGGAGAGCGTTCAGCTCAGCACCAGCTTTTAGTTCGTTTGGTCTTTGCTTGAATAGTTTTATCACAACTGCTTCTACTACCAACTTCGAACTCTGTATTAAAATCCTTTCGCTCCGAACTTCTGAGAGCCTGAATGTAACCGAGAGGCTGACAGAAATAAACTAGTGACATGGCTGTTTTTGGCTCTGCTCATAACAAGGCAAGAGGCATGAATCTGGCACAGGAGATCCGCGATACTTGGTTTCTCACCCGCGTCACTCTCCATCTGGCTGTCAGAGCTGTGTGCGGAGTCATTTACATCATGTAAACACTGAAACACAGACTATTTGACTACTTTTCTGGATGACTAGTAAATTAGTCAAAATGAGTGGTCGTGCAAGCCCTACTGAAACGAATCTGTTCTGACATTTAAAGAAATTGTACTCAGACAAACACAATATTACGTACTTTATTTGATTAAAAGCATGAAGTGTTACACAGACAGATAATGTAATGTTAAAAGAAAAATATGAAATATATTCCATATTCCATTGTGTTCAGCTAAATGTATGTGTTGACCGAATATGTGTTTCGCCTCACAAATGCAAGAAATGTTAAACACAAATATAGAAAATAAAAATTCTGAAAGTTATAAAATGAACATTTTAACAAAAAGAAGAAATGGTTTTATGTTTGAGAATTTATAATAATTTGTTTTTATTATATTAAATAGTTTATATAGTTTGTTTATGCTTAATGCATAATAAAACTGCATAAAAAAGTTTACGTCACACAAGAGAATCACAATTCTGTTAATGATCTGTTAGCTTATAAAAATATACATATATATCCTAAATATATTGTGTTCAAAAAAACATTTTTTTTTTTATCTTAAAAAAGTTCAATAAACAAACAAAAGATGTTTGGGACATCATAAGTAAAAATGCTTTATGAAGAGACTAAATACATCTTCATCCCATCTAAAAATGCATTTAGAAGAATACGATTTTAGATAAATAAAATAACATAAAAATAACATGAATTAAAAAAGCAAGTAAAATAGTTGAGTAATATTAATTAACTACATGTACCTACAATAGAGTTACGGTTAGGGTCAGGGTTTGGTTTAAAGTTAGTTACTTGAAATTATGCATAATTTACTGTCTTTACTATAGCAAGTGCATGTACAGTAGTACCATGTAACAACGCCACCTTAAAATAAAATGGTTAGATTCACATCTAAAAATGAAAAAGTTGGATTTCAGTATTTTGGGATCAGATGCATTTTAGGACATTCTACCGTAATTTTAATTAGCCGAATGAAATAACAATAGAAGTCAACAGGGTGTCCCCAATTACACAGAAAGGCACACATGTGATTATGTGTGTTTGAAGTAACATATCCACACATACGCTCCACCAGAAAGAGGTATGACCTTTAACCCAAACCCATATCAGTATGCCACAGTCAACCCTTATACACCCGTCAATCAAAACCTAGAGCCATCAATCAAACCCGCAGGGGTCTGGAGATAATGAGCGTACACGGGTGAAAACAAAAAGATCAATACAACCGATGCAAGAAAGTGAAACTGCAATGAGCAGAAGAAAAGATAAGACAGGATAATAGATTAAGAACAGACAAAAGAGAGCTACAACTGTGTCTTTATCTGCTGGGCTTTGTCAACCAAGACCGGCCGTCTGAATGGGCCTGAGCTCAATCAAAATCTCTTTTTCTCTCTCTGTCACTCTGATGGTTGAATAAAACCCCTGAGGACAGAGATTTTCACACACAAAGAGACACTTTTCATTCCTTCACACAGTCAAATAATCACTGCGAATCTGTCAGAGAAGCCCGACTGCTCCGGAAATCTGCTTCCTGCTCCACATTCACAGTCTCGTCTACGTGTGTGAATCTATTAGGAAGATTTAAAGGAGCCTAATGTCTGTATACCGCATCTGGGGAATGCTGTTGATCACCACAGACAATTGTCGACTCATCCCTCAGTTTGTAAAAGCAAATGGGAAACGTGCCTGCAGGGATGCACTTACAATGGAAGAAAAGCAGACAAGCAGGTCAGAGGGTTTAAAGGCAGAAATGCAAAGATGTATTTTTGCTCTAGCGCTTGAATGAATTCTTCAGTAAAAAAAAAAGAAAAAAAAGCTTGAGGTACTTTTGATTATGTGTCACCGATGTAATTCCTATAGGTGGAGTTTTAGAAATATTTTGGTCAAAGCACCAACAAGAAATATTTTTGTGTAAAAAAAAAAAAAAAGAGCTGTAAACTTGTCTAAAAAGTCCTTTTGAGGCACGAATACTTTTTCTTATCGATTTAACTGTGTTTTAGAAATGTGACGCACCTATACTAAGTTTCTCCGCCGGTACCGATATCCGATTATTCAGAATATCTGCCGATATTGATACTGATACCGATAGTTTGATTTTCTAAAGGAAAAAAAAATCTTGTAACTAATGTAAACTATACAGGGAACCCTCTCATTTGGTACATTCGTTGCTATAATATTAGAGGTTAAAATGAACAACAGAGCTTATATTGAACTGCTATTTGTTTTCAGATATAATAACCCTCAAATAAAAACTGAAATGTTTGCACATTAGCTAGTTTTAATAAACTTTATTTAAATGTATACAAACATACATATATAATTAACAGTAAAAAAGCTTTTCTTTAGTGTTTTTTATAGCTTACTAACAAACTGTAATCGCAATGTTAAGCGACATATTGTTCACAAGCTGTTTTACTGACATCTTTCCACCATTGAAACTCTGATTGGAGCGATATCATGAGACATGATACATTTCAGTAAGTTGTACGGTATCTTTCAACACACCTTCTGATGTTCAAGCTTGTCTTTCCGTGCAATAACCTGTAATAAAGTGGAAGAAGAGACTCGTGCTCCGCGCTACAGCAATCGCTCACGTCACATTTAAGAGCGCCAAACCGCCATTTATTGTTTAAATTTCGTGATAAAATGGACAGAACTTGAAAGCTGAGACTTAGTTTTTTACCAGAAGTAATAAAGCACAAAGCTCTTTGCGATTACTGGATGGGAGGCTCGCTACAAATAATGTTTGGTGTAATAAAAATCTGGCAACTCTAGCTTGAACTACGGGTGATTTATAGGGTCAAACAGAGCCTGCTTTAAAGCTACACTGTGTAACTTTTTTAGTTTACTCTTAGCTAAAAACACTTAGTTCTTTCAAAAATATATGTGCTCATTAAAGTATATTTACTTCGTTCAAGTAATAAAGTATTCTCGTGAGTGTATAATATGCCATTGAAAATACATACGGGTAAGGGGTTCTAATGTAGTTCGCCATGTTGCTCCTCCATCTTGAAAGTACATTAGCCAAAGAAGGACATACCCGTTAATTCAAGCTTCGCCTTTCGCGTTTTAACACTCGATGGCACCGTGTCGAATGTGAAGAGGGGGATTGCTTGAGACTGATATATAAAAACCTGAAAGCCTTTTTGAAAGTCTGTTGCTGATGGAGGAACACTCTTATTCTCGAGGATACGTATCAGAGTCTCCAAGGAAGCAAAAAAGAGTTAAAAGTTAAAAATAAAAGTTACTTTACTAAGATTAGCTTGCATTCGTCTGGGAACCTGATAACTGATGTTAGTAATGAAATGGTAAAAAAATTACGAAAACATAAAACTATTATTCATTTTACATAGATGTCATAACCTATATGTTACCTGACCAATTAAATTACTGCAAATTATAATAGTTTTCTAAAATAACCTCATCACTTGAAGGGACACTCATGGACAAGGTCGAACTGGAAGACATGTTAATCTTGGACTCCATTGGCCACCTTAGGAGTTAAAACGAAATCGGAATAGAGAGGAACAGAAACTAATATTCACTGGATGGTCATATACCTTTTCCCCGCTAGATGGGGGTAAAAATCACACAGTGTAGCTTTAACGTTGCTATATTTAACTATTAATGCGTTATTGTCACACACACAGTACGAGTTGCAGTCTGACACATTTTTACACCCTTGTTTGTAAAGGATGGACCAATAATCAGTTTGTTCAGTTCAGTGCTGTTGTTATTGCCAAAAACAGAAATAAAACCATAAATATCAGTTCTATGTTTTGGTAAGAGCACATAAACATGCAAATAATTGGTATCGATATCAGTTATAAAAATCAACATCAGTCGACCTCTACTTTTTTGATTGACAGGATATAATCGTCCCTGATCATCAACTGTTTTTAAACAATTGGCCGATGCCCGATAGGGAAAATAATTGGTTTTATATGCTGATGACGAACACTGGCTGATACATCGGTGCATCCCTTTGATTAAACCACGAAAATGAAATCTTTCGTAATGAAAAAAAAAAAAGAAAAAAAAAAAATATATATATATATATAGTTATTTGAGCTGTAAAGTTGCCTAAAAAGTCCAATAGCTGAGACTATTATTATTATTATTATTATTATTTTTACTTCTGGTTATGTATTAGATATTTTATACCAATGTGTGGAGTTTTAGAAATGTGAAGCTCCAATTTTGGTTAAAGCACCAACTTGAAATCTTTCAGAAAAAATAAAATACATTTTTAATAATATTTAAAAGTATTTGAAGAAATCAAATAGTTATTCGAGCTCTAAAGTTGTCTAAAAATTCCTTTTAAAGTGAGACTACTTTTCTAAACAGATGAACTTCTGGATGTGTTACTAATGTTACACAGTGTGTGTGTGTGTGTGTGCGTGTGTGTGTGCGTGTGGTTTTAGAAATGTGATACTCCTATTTTGATTACACAGCCTTCCACTGTAACGGTTTTGGTATAAACACATTCCTAATTAGAACATACATGAAGCATACATCTGCAATCGTAACAGGCTGACCGTGGCTCTTGTTCGGTGATGTCTGAAATGCGCCCCTGGTTTCAGACCCGTCTGTTTCCATGGCTCCTAAGCGAGTTCAGCAACTGTCTGTTATGTAAATAAAGAAAATTCCACTCATATCTGGAATGAAAGGGCGTCTGGAGTTCCAAGTGATTTGGACTCTTGGTAAAAACAGACTGTTCTACATTAATTAGCTGGTGTGGCAGTGATAACCTTGATTTCAACTTACTAGAAGTGATTTAAAATCTTGAGATGACATAAGTTTGCTGTAGGGTGATGATGAGACTGCAATCGCCTCTATCTGACACACACACACAGGCACCAGAGGCTGCTAACAGAACTTCATTTAAACACCCCACAGACACCATATTAAGCCAGCAAACACCCACTGAACGCTGCTATTAACACACCGTGAGCATGAGGGATGACTGTGCAGAAGGTTCATGTGCAAACCATTGCTTTGCGTATATTTATGCCGAGATGTAATTTACAAGGTCATCTCGAAACTCAATCACCTGACCCTGAACATTCCGGTAACCCTTCACACGAATACACACACACACACACACACACTGCAGCCGCCACACACTATGAAATATAAAATAAACACAGCACTTTCAAATAAACAGTAGAAGGAAAACTCAAACTTCCATTTCAATGACATGAGAGAAACAAGAAAGACCCTCTGGCCAATAGTGAAAACAGAGCAAAAACAAAAGGAAACAGAAAGAGAAAGAAGGGTTTATACTTAAACTTCACTAATGCATCTTGCACTACTACCAGACTAAGAATTAGTGGGCGACGTACACACAGGACCTGTCCTTGTATATCTTGCATGTACCGTGGTTTTCACCGGCGAAATAGAGTCATTTTAATCAGGATCCACGTGATCGGGAATTTTGCATGAGGGTGAAAGATTTCCCAGATTTCGCAACGGGTTCAATTTCTCCTCGTTGACCAAAGCCGTTTGGTTCGAACGTGACTTCTGTGTGAGTGGTTCTTCATGCATTGACACACACTATAGACTATATGCATTTATTTTAACTGAAATTGTGCTAATGTGACCGAACCTTTAGGCATGACTCGTGGCAGAGTGAGTGTAACCACTTTAACCACTAATACAATCATTTGATATGATGGCTTATACATAAGAAAAATATTAAGGGCATACATTTACACTAAAACTATTTTTTACAGTTATCTTACCACTGAAAAAAATAGTCCCTGACATACAGTGCTGGTCAGAATTATTTGCCCCCTTGGTAAATATGATCAAAGAAGGCTAGCTGTAAAAAATAAATCTGCATTGTTAACCCTTTTGATATTTTATAAAAAAAAATAATAATAATAATTTTATTAGGTCTTTTTTTACTGCCAAAAATCTTTTTTTTTTCTTCATCTGTCCATAGAACCCGTCCCGTTTGAAGTTCCAGTAGTGTCAGTTACTTTTCAAACGTTCTACGGACAGATGAAACAAACAAAAAAAGAGCTTTTTGGCAGCAAACACTTAATATGGGGTTGGTTCATTCATACAGGGATAAAAAACTACCCCAAGTGTAAAATGAAATACTCTGCTGTATCTTTAAAGGGATACTCAACACAAAAATGAAAATTCTGTCATCATTTACTCACCCTCAAGTTGTTGCAAACCTGTATGAGTTTCTTTCTTCTGCTGAACACAAAGGAAGATATTTTGAAGAACGATTGGAACCAAACAGTTGCTTGGCACCATTGACTTCCATAGTAGAAAAAAAAAATACTATGGAAGTCAATGGTGCCAAAGTTCCAATCGTTCTTCAAAATATCTTCCTTTGTGTTCAGCAGAAGAAAGAAACTCATACAGGTTTGCAACAACTTGAGGGTGAGTAAATGATGACAGAATTTTCATTTTTGGGTGGAGTATCCCTTTAAAGATACAGCAGAGTATTTCATTTTACACTTGGGGTAGTTTTTTATCCCTGTATGAATGAACCAACCCCATATTAATGCCGTGGGCCTAATTTTCTGCCAGAGGTCTTGGAGATCTTGTTCAGATACATGGCATCATGGATTCGATCAAATACTAACAGATAAAAAATTAAACCTGACAACCTCTGCTAGGAATCTTATAATGGGTCATGTTTAGATCTTCCAACAGGACAGTTATCCAAAAACAAACTTAAAAATCAAAACAAAAATGGGTCACTGAGCACAAAACCAATCATCTTCAATGGCCATCCCAGTCCCTGACCTGAACCCTATAGAAGATGAGAGGGCTGAACTGATGAGGAGAAGCGCCAACATGGATCTGGGAACCTGCAGGATCTGGAGAGATTCTGTATGGAGGAATGGTCTCTGATCTCTTGTCAGGTGTTCTCCAAACTCATCCGGCATTATAGGAGAAGACTCAGAGCTGTTATCTTGGAAAAAGGAGGTTGCAAAAAGTATTTAATAAAAGGGGGCAAATAATTGTTCCCAGTGTGTTTTGGAGAAAAACATTTATTTCATAATGTGATTTTCCCCCCACTTTCACTTTTTACTTGAATTAAAGGTTGGATTTTTGCTTGTTTTGATAACATATCAAAAGGATTAACAATGCAGATTTATTTTTTACAGCCATCTTTGATCATATTTACCCAGGGGGCAAATAATTCTGACCAGCACTGTCTAAACATACCTAGTTGAAGGTTATCGTCAGCTGGGTGCTGAAGAGCTGTTTCATATTAAAGGTAGGGTCGGCAAGCTAGCTTTGAAAGCATGAGATCCCACCCTCCCTTCAGAGCGCTTCATTCGCACCGAATGCAATGATTGGACGAACATTTTATGGTCCTACGCCTTCCACAGACGATATACATATAAATACATTTAGACCATTTAACTTAGTGATTGCTATCAGGATGTGAAGAGACTTTCAACCAGTATAACAATAATGTTTTTAATACAAATCGCCTACCCTGCCTTTAAGCAAACTAAGCAACAAGAGTAGCTAGCAACCTGGCAAGATAACAATTACTTTCCAGCTGTAAAATAATAAGTAAATGTATTAACATCTCCTCTGATATTGTAGCAGACAAATGACATTGTTGCTTCTGATCGGTCCATCATTTGAAAACTGAAATTGGTGCAATATAATATGAGAACTTTTGAATTGAGATGTCCAAAAAGCACAATTTACATGCATGTGTTTGTGTATATAAAAAAACAATTATAAAATAGTGCAGACAGAATACAAAATGCATTCCTTGTTTAAGCCAACTTAAAGACCTCAAGAAATCAAAATCTTCAGACAATGCCTGACAGCTTCAAAGTCATCTTTAAATTAAAAATGTAAAAAAGAATTAAAAAAATAAGTAGTAAGTCATGGCTGACGGGTTTTGGCTATTTAGAAAAAAATCTAGGTAAGCCTTTCAATATGTCCTGCCACGTGCCATAAATGTTCTGTTTTAACAGTGAATATTTCGACAAGAAAAAAAGCATTTCACTGCTGCTAAACTCCACACTTCTCACTTTCTGATGTGAAATCTGTTCATGATTACTGCATCAGACGCTTTCAGCACAAACTGAAATAAAAGAAGGCATGTAAACCCTCAGCTGGTCGTCCAGGTGGGGCGCTGGAACGAGAAATGACAGGTGGGAACAGGTGTGTCCATGGACGGGGTCAATACTAAAGATAGAGAGATGAAAGAGAGGACAGATTATAAAGGACTGAAGATAAAGGCATTAAGATGGACTGACACACAACACCTTCAAATACCAAATCCAGCTGCTTCCTTCCCATGATGCACTTGGGTTTGTGTGAAACAGAGAAATAGAACAGTTTCCCAAACTGGGGGTTGTGAATAATGTGAACTAATATTTTAACTAAGTCAAATTTATTTGTATAGCACTTTTCACAATACACAATGTTTCAAAGCAACTTTACAGAAAACCATGACCATAATGTTTATAATGTCTTAATATCTTCATGCCTTACAGTCGCATTTTGCAGATTAGAGCTGGGTGATAATATAGCTTACATTTTGCAAAGATACAAGCAATCAACCAGTTGAGATTTGGTCACATGGGAGGCACTGATATCCGTATCATGTGACCATTAAATGACATTAGAGAACCGCGAACGTCAAATGTGTTGTTAAATTATTTAAAATATTAAAACCAAATCTCAGGGGGTACTTCTAGTAAATATTTTATGTTAAAGGTGATTGGCTGACACAAAAGTTTGTGAATCACTGAAATACTGTATAAAGCTAAAGAATAGTTTAACTGGTCAGGTACGATGACCCTAAATAAAAATGTGTCATTTTAAATGTGTTCTATATTTTATTTATTTCATCAAATGTGTATTTTATACTGCTGGTCAGGCTGGACCAATCAGTCATTTGTGATTACCGGAAAAGAGTTTGCTGGGACGGATGTCACGCATCTTTAAAATGAACAGTTATACAATATAATTATACATTTTAGAGTACAAAAATCTACAATAATACAAAAACGCCAGAGGTCTGAATGTGAACACGAGTGTTGCTCCTCATCATTAACCTCTATTAATAATACACCACAGCACAGGCTCCTGACTGACTACACACTGAGTGCTGTTTCTGAGTGTTACTCTATGCAGTACCGCTGTTCTCTATCATTAAAATGCCATTAATAAATCAAGAAAGTTCAGGCTCCAGACTGACTCACATACACAGACACACCTGAGCAGCATTCAAAATCCATTAAGTGTGTTATCACACAGAGACCCGGAGGCTCATGCGAGCCTCGGTCTGAGATCATGAGTGCGTGAGTTCATGCAGGTGAATGCAAACACACTCTCAGCTCTCTGACCACAACACTGTTAACCCTGTTAACAAAGTCGTCGCTGTCTTCATCATTTTGAAGATTCTGCGAAATATACACTACTGTTCAAAAGTTTGGGGTCAGTAAGTTTTGTTTTTAAAGAAATCAATCATTTTATTTAGCAATGACGCCTTAAACTGATTTTTTTTAAAGACAGTAAAGACTATGTTACAAAATATTTCAACATTAAATAAATGCTGTTCTCTTGAACTAGAAAAAAAAATCTAGAAAAAAACAACGTTTTCAACACTGATAATAAAAATATTTTTTGAGCAGCAAATCATCATATTAGAATGAAGGATCATGTGACACTGGAGTAATTATGCTGAAAATTCACCTTTGATCACAGGAATAAATTACATTTTAAAATATATTCAAATAGACATAGACTTCCTAAAAAATTGTAAAAAAATTATAATGACCGCAAACTTTTGAATGGTAGTATACTTGCTGGATTTGTAAAGTGTATAGCATCATATCTTAATAAAACATTATAATCTTCAAAGTCTGGCTTGACAGTTTTAAACATAATTTTACAGAAATTATGCAAAAAGAGTACAAGTCAATAATAACAGTCGATTAAACAAGGAACTCAGAAAGGATGAAAGCCGCATTGACCTCCATTGATTTTCAGTCTCTGCAGTTTCCATCATGTCACTGTGCGATTGAACAATTTTAGAGGAGAAAAAAAGCAGAGAAAAATGCTTTTCAATGTCATAATTTATTCAAGCCCACATAAGAATAATATCTAATCAGTTTTGGCCACTTTATGAGAACATTTTACTGGCGGAAAAAAGCCTTTCACAGAAATCTCCAGTTCATTCATATGGAACGTCCTGTAAAGCTTGTCTGCGTTAGCAACAGTAACCATGAGGGGCAGATATTAGTGAAGGGTTGATTAAAAAGCATGAAAACAAAGTGATAAAAACCAAGCCAGCGGTCGGTCATCGGCCAACCGTGAGGTTTCAAATACTGCAGGTATTTTGGCCAATTGAGCTTGTTGAGCTCAAGAGTGAAGAAAGTGATCAGCATGAGTGCTATTCAAAATGGTAAGCAAGTGCTGTTTTGTTTTCGGTTTGTCTCTGCAGTCCAGTTTCGGTTTTTGAATGACGTATAGCGATTACTGATAGACATCAGGCGCAGAACGCAAGTGCTACCTGACAGACGCCTGTAGTCCTTTAGGTGTGTTCAAGCGCAGATGTTTGGCTGAAACGCAGCCGACAACACAGTCAGCTTTCGTCTCCGCTAGTTCTTTTATGTTGGCTTGGTGTGTCATGGCCTTTACACTATGTTTCAGTATGACTGCACACCAGTGGTGTAAAGTAACGAATTACAAATACTCTCGTTACTGTAATTGAGTAGATTTTTTTAGGAATTGTACTTTTTTAAGTAGTTTAAAAACAGTGTACTTTTACTTTTACTTGAGTACATTTTAAGTGCTGTATCGGTACTTTTACTGCGCTATTTTCCCTGAACCTGCCGTCGCTACATTTATATTAATATTTATTTTTATAAGTCATCATGTGACTCCATGCGTGATTCCCGTCAAATCAAATCGCGCGCGGAAAACTTTGCATCAAACCAGCATCAACAGACTTCGAGACACCTGGCGCCAATTTATTTTGTTCACGAAGTGACTTTCGGAGTGGATCTTGAGCCTGAGGAAGTTCATGCATTTGTGTCTTCATATAGGCAAAAAAACAGCGCAAGCGTCACACCTCACACGTGCTTCAGTGTGTGTGTGTGTGTGGTAAATGAAACTGCGCGTCGGCTGCACCATTCATTCACACAGAAAATGCAGGATTCGTATTTAAATTGTCTTTGTGGTTTAATATTCACACACACGCACACTATATCGCGATTTGATTTCAAGTGTACTGAACTGCTTTCTATTTATTCCTAAAAAAATTGACAAATTCCGTGAAATTCCGAGTTATAAATTCCTTTTTTATGACTGGATTTTGTCAGCATTTTAGGGGGGGCGGGGGTCGTCCAAAACAATGGTAGGGGAAACGCTGTATTTTTAGTGCTAGCAGTCAAAAATAAAACTGTTGGAGAAATATTGAAATACTGTTTCTTTTTTTCTATGAATCTGTGATAAAAGAGTAAGCTACATTTTCAATTTGCAGGGTATAAGGTGGACTAACATTCATAGCATAATACTCACTACTCTAGAGTACTTTTAAAAGGGCTACTTTTTACTCCTACTTTGAGTAGTTTTTAGGACCGGTACTTTTACTCTACTCTCACTACATTTTTTGACAAGTAACAGTACTTTTACTTGAGTATGCTTTTTCAGTAGTCTTTCCACCACTGCTGCACACTCTGTATTGTGTTCCCACTTGGCATCAAAATACGTGACTAACAAAATTACATGCATGCAAATCTCAGTTTCTCGGTATTTTGCCGTTTCAAACAAGCTTTTTTTATTTTTTTTATTCCTCTCTTCAACACCTCGGTCTTTCCCACACTCCAGAGATCCAGTGTGGCGCTGCATCTGCCGGCCGTCCATCACAATCTTCTGGACTCCAGCCATCAAACCAACTGCAGCTGGACGGCCCATGATACAGTCTCCGTGAGCAACTTGAAGCAGAACATTAACTTTCAAGAGTGACTATGCTGTAAAACTAAATCTAAAACACATCATTTATCCAACAGGTGGCTGCTGATAGTAAAAAGACAAACCTATGACGGTCATTATTAATCAGAGCCATCAGAGAATAAACCTCAAAACCTCCCAGGGAAAGAGGTGAGAAGGTGATGAGAATGCTGATGACAGGCAGAGCAGTGAAAGGTGAAAGAGCTTTTCCTCTGGGATGCGAGACATGCCTTCTTTCCAAGCCAAACAGAAATTGAGCGACTCAGAGAGGTGTGACTGACGACTGAAGACGTCCTGAGAAGACAATCACACAATCTCAAGACTGAAAGGGTTTGGCTTGAATTATTTTCTCACCTAAATCTTTTAGACTTTCTGCGTTTCTCACGCTGTCTGACCATAAATCACCCAACTAAATAAACCAATGTTGGTTCAGGCTAGTTAGTGCTAATCTAGCTGGTGGACCGACATAGTAATGCTGGTAGGGTTAGGGTTAGCGAATCTTCTTGGTGGAACTGGTTGGGTAAGAATGTATTCCTGGTTAGGCTTCTGGAAGTAGTTAGTTGCTGGTCTGAGGTTAGTCTCAGCCTCAGACATCACGCCCACGGACCGTCTGATGCATATGGCAGACAAACACTTCAAGAACTTCAAAGTCATCATTTGATTTCCAGGATTTCCAGGAGACGTGTGTGTCGCGTTCTTTAACGGTCCGTCTGGAGACAAAGCCGTCGTGAAGCCAAACCCCCTCATGGAAGAAGAAAGTCATCGTCTTTACAACTGTGATAATGCGCACTTATTACTAACTAAACGCTGGATAAGTGTAAATTGAAGATGTATATGTAAAAGGGTGTAAACATGTGTACTCTGTGGTTAAAAAAAAATGAGAAAAGGACAATACACATTTTTGAAAAAAAAAAAACGGAAAAAAAAAAAACTAAACGCTGGATGTTACAAAAGTAGCTATGTGAAGTTCGTGGCTCCAATGTAGCAGTATACTTGCACAACGTTCTTAAATGATTAATGCATTAGATGCACGCTGGTTTGTTATCGTAGGGACATCAATGTTATATTTTCACACCCCTTAATATGACGCGTAACAAAACGAACTGTGATTGTTTGTTTTGCATGTGGGTCAGATGTCCTCTTGGGCGATCCTTGGCCAATGAAAGCTGCGATGGAGTCCAGACCTTCTGCCATCGGTCTAAAGATCTGGCTACGCGAGACTAGTCTGAGGTGGTCTACCAGCCCTAACCAACTTGACCAAGATGGCCTACTAGGCAGTCCTGCTCATCCATCATCTAGACCGACCAATGAGCACAAATGACAAGCTAGGAACCATGCAAAAACAGCAAAAGGGCTGCAATATTTGAGGGGGGAAATGCAGTTTAAAATGCAATTTAAAGAAAGCTTCAGGTTTGCTGTGCTTGTTTATAGTGTTAATGACTTTGTTTTATATTGTCTGATTTATTATTTTCAAATTTCCCTAGTCCTTAAACAATTTATTTATTGTTTATTTTTGTATGGCATTTCATTTTCTGATCTTGGGTTTTATTTGTGTTATGGTAACGGAGGTCTTTTATTTTAACGTTCACTCGCGTGAGCGGATATATTGCGCGTGTGCTCCAAATATTTCAGTACGGAACGAGATCAAGACATACATGGTCGTGGCGTCAAAGGTTTACGGTTTGCAAGGAGTTTAAAAGGATTTAGCTTGTGGTTTAAATGGAGAACAAGGTACGGTTATGGACTCCCTGTTATTATGTTGTTGTTGTTTTGTATGATGTTTAGGTATGATGTTTCGGTATGTTTAAGTCATTAACCTTACTTATTTGGTTTTGATGTATGTTTATTTCAAGCTCTTACATTGTTTCTCAACGAGTCATGGTGGTGTAATACGTCTTTTGGCGTCCAACGGTTATCTTATCTGTGATGACGGACATTCAAGTCATTCAAGTCAAAATCAAATCAGGCAATCATGCTGCACAATTTGGCCAAAAATTATATGACTACATAATAATAATAATAATAATACATTCACTACTACTAAATAAGTTACTATTATTACTATATGAAAACATTTAGCAACACATAATAATTCCTATTGTAATATTTTACTGTAAAACAGAAAATCAAGTACTTAATAATGATAATTATTATAATACTTTTATTTTACAACAGCACAACTGTTAAATTACAATACTAATATTTGTGGCTGACATAAAAAGTGCTTCTCATTACAAGTTTGGGAAGATGGTTGGCGGATGATCCCAAATGCACGTTACACGCGACCCAAACACAAAACACATGCAAAGTTGAGTTTGTGTGGAGGAGCATTTACTGTGAACCGAGCAGACACCAAAAACACCGGCTCACACGCTGTAAAAGAACACAGTGCTGCGCTTTACTCTGAAACAAGCAGTACATATACTTATTTCATTAAATGGATTTGATAATCGTACAAAGCCATATCATGAAATTAATCGTGCACCCCTAGTAGTTTATATATTCCACAAGCAGTAGACCTGCATCCAAACACACACAAACATGCAAAGGCCTTGTCAAAAGGACAGACAGGACGTACTCATCATAGACAGACACACTGTTGGACATGCGTGAGTTTGTTTGGCGGCAGTGGGAGTGACGTGCAGGAGTGATGGAGAGGGTGAGATGCTGTGGACTGTAAATAAAGTCTGACAGAGACACCGCAGGCTCCTCTGCACTCGGTGGACAGCAGATGAGTTCATTGTGCGTCTGGGTGTTGGGAGACAGGTCTGGACCGTCTCTTAAGGTTATTATGGGATGGGAAATGATGGGAATGGCTTCACCCTTACTTAACCGCTCAGGAGGAGAAAGAGACAGAGTGAGTGCACACAGGCTAACACAAAGAGGATATGAGCAGTCAAGTCAATTTCCTTCACTAGCTTAGATAAAGTTAAGTTAAGGCTAGTAAAAGTTAGCTAAAGTAAAATTTTACTAAAATACAGTGGCTCCAAGGAAAATTTGGACACTTAAATCACACTTATAAATGGATAAAAGACCTTAGATAAACATAATTAAATTATATATATATTTATGTTTAAATAATATTTATAATTTAATCATCAAATTCAAATTCAAATATAAAAAATGCTAGATGCTAAATAATTTAATAAAATGTAAGTTATAAAATTCTAATATTTAATTTAATGATTTAATTTATATAATAAATTCCGATTTTTAAAAACATAATCATAATTTAAACACCAATATTATATTTATTAAATGTTTATATTATTGGTTATATTTTTAATATTTAATTATTTACATTATTTAATTTATTAAATAAATGTTATATTAATATCAATAAAATATATCATTAAATAAAATAACATTTATTACGGCAAATACAAAAATTGTATTCCTTCAATACGCAATTAAACCTATTGCTGGAAGGCGCAGTTATTGAATGTTAATAGAACAAAAAAAAAAACAAGGTCTGTCTAGAAAACACACACACACACACAAAACAAGTGTGCGAGAGAAAGGGAGTCTGTTGTATAAATTAAACACTGAGTGATTTCAAAGCTGGACCTCCAACTGTGTGTAAAACAAGTGTTAGGCAGCTGAGAGGCTGGTACAGCACTACAAAACGAGAAACACACACAGGAACACCTGGCTGACCATTTGGTACACCATCTATGAGGTTTGTATAAGCCAACATACAGAACACCATAAAGCACATATACACACTAACAAAGAATGAAAACATGCCTCATAGGAAAGCAAACTCACAGATAAGATCTCTTTAATCTCAATCATTTCTCCTAGACAGAGCTGTAACCATCATAGACATAACCGAAGACATGTCAATGACCTATTCTTAAACTTTTATGTTCGTTTCTCGCCCCAATCTTGCATATTTGATTGCCCCAAGATACCAATGAGACTAAAAGGAGAGCAAATGGAAACTTCTACTGAAGTAACCTTTCTCCAAAGAAAAAGACTCTCCTATAAAGTCCCAAAAGAGATCTTAATAATGTGCTCAATCATGCCAAGACACCAAAGTCTGCAATGATAAACAATCAGAGATCTCAATATGAACTCAAGTATTTCTCAAGAACAAATTATCTACCATCCATATTCATTTTATAGCTCTATACTCGTACTGTACTGTTGACTATTGACTCATCTATTTGTATTTCTCCCAAGGAATTTTAGGAGAAACATCTTGATACTTAGATGAAACAACTGAGAACTCAATTCAAATATCCAGAGCAACATCTGAGTGAATGTGAATGTGTGAGGCGATCCGCGATCCGTAGAGCAGAGACCAGCTGCATTACAAATCCTGCATTAGAAACACGCAGTCCGTAAATTTTCTGAAGGTTGACACTCACCCAAGCTCTCCTCCACGAGTCCCAGAAGTCCAATGACCAGCACGCAGACCCAACGCAAGCAAGTCCTCAAGAGATCCATCTTCCGTGTCTGCAACTCCAGGCAGGGAGCGAGTGAATCCCTCAGCTGTCTGCTCAACACACTCTTGAGTGTGTGTGTGTGTGTGTGTGTGTGTCCTCTACAGAATGTGAGAAACTGCACACCCCACAGCAGTCTCAATCTCAGCAACACACCGACTGCCCAGCGAGAGAGAGGGAGCGAGGGAGGGAGAGAGAGAGGGGGAGAGGGAGGGAGGGAGAGGAGGGGATTATTCACAGTCTTACACACAGTAGCCTCAGTGTAGTTGGGCCAAACCCCGCCCCCACTTTAAGACCACGCACCCGTATTTTCAAATCCCCCTCCCTTTGCCTTTTTAACCAAACACACCAGTTGCATGGAATACTAGCATACTGTGTCCTACACACTGTGTGGTATAAAACTTATTTGTGTGTGTGTGTGTGTGCGTGTGTGTGCGCGTGTGTGTGCGTGTGTGTGTGTGTGTGTGTGTGCGTGTGTGTGTGTGTGCGTAAAAATGTCTTTACTTTTGGCAGCCTGATCAAATTATGTTAAAAATCCTATTAAAGATCGCAGGTTAAGTACATTGCATTGTGGGATACAGTATTCCAGTCTAGGACAGTCTGCATACTGTGCATACTACAAAAACAAACAGTCTGCATACTGTGCATACTACAAAAATAGTATACATAGTAGTGAGATTGTATGCTATTTCAAACAGACACTATTTCATACTTGTGATTTGATTGACAGCTCAATTCAAATAAAAATGCATGGTTGATTAACATTTATACTAGAGCGACAAAAACACCACTACAATACCATTGTTTCTGCAGTTGCTGGTACTACAATAAAAATGCAGAACTGGCTGTGCAGATCGGAACAATCCAAACACTTCAAGAAAGGAGAGAGAGAGCACACTAAAACTAATAAACAAGCAAAACAATGAGAAAGAGGTCAAACAAATGAACACGGCTCCCTCTTACTGAGGCTTCTGGATAACCAATCAACCAGTAAATCTGTGAAACACACACACACACACGCTTCTGCCAAACATAACGAGCTGTGATGGAGGTCATCTCTAAGCTTTGACCTGTGACTCTTCTTCCAATTTGTGCTAGGTTGACCTTTAACACATATCAAACCCAGTCCAAATAAAGCTGGAGCAAAACAGTCTATGTTCCTACATAGGCCACATACTCATTCATGTTAAAGGGCACCTATTATGGAATTTTGAAAATTACCTTTCATGTAGTGTGTAACAGATCTAAGTGAACGAAAACATCCTGCAAAGTTTTAAATATGAAAGTTCACCGTATACAAAGCTATTGTCTCTCAAAAGTAAGAGTCGACTCTGAGTCGCTGATGTGAATCGATAGACGAACGATGCTTTTTCTCTATCTAGATGACGTCAACTTGACAAGTTATTTGAATAAGACACGCCCACTCATTGCGCACGCAGACACCAGGGAATCGCTGTGTTCGGAAGTGCGAATCAAAAGCGAACTTTTTTTTTCACTGCCCAGGGACGAGCATGTGAAGAATCAGTGGCTACAGTTCATATATACAACTATACCACACAAGTATAGGCCGAACCTTGTGCTGTGTTCGCGTCATTTTAATGACGATTGCTTTACAAAGATAAATGCTTTCAGGTGTGGATTCGCGAGCCGGTTGATACTGAAGGAAGGTTCAGTACCAAGTTTATTTGGATCAGCTTCCTCCTCCGAATCACAACCTGTAAGTATTATTAATAATTGTTGCTTTTATGGGTTTTGTAGCATGCTCAATAAGTATTTGTGTGTGTTGTGTAAGTTACGCTCAGCGCAGCTTCTAGGTCTAGGTCTCTAGGCGCAGCTTCTAGGTTCAGATTTCACATCTGAAATATGTGAAATGTATGTCGTTGTTATTGGAGTTGTCATAAAGAATAGAGCAATACCTTGTTGTACTGCAGTGCTTTATCAATATGTTTATGCGTTGGACTAACGCAAACAATAACTGATTGGCTCATCTGACCAATCACCGCAGATTAGCGTCACGCAAAGGAGGGGTTTGGAAAAATGAGTCGTTGAACAAATCATTTGGGAGTCGGTGAGCAAATCAGGTAAAAATAAATGCATATTATAAGACAAAAAAAATGTGTTTTTTGTCATTGCATGCATGTAAAACTGTTGTTGGGGACTTCCAAAACAATATTAGGAACATTTTAAATGCCATAATAGGTGCCCTTTAAATATGGTTGTCACTTTTCTTCAAGATACTTTATCTTGTTCTAGAGTTCAGTTATCAACTGGAGTGGCAACCAAACTCACTCTTAAAACATTCAGGGCTTTCACACTTGAGAAAGTTAACCCTGGGTCATTCTAAACCCCGGGTAAATGGAGACCTGGGCTATCTCGATTAGAGGTCGATTGATTGATCGGTTTTGCAGATTAATCGGCACCAATAACCAATAGTTCCAGCAAAAAATATACCGATAGTTTTTCTGGGTTGGTCCCTTGCTAGAATGTAAATACAACAGCGGCCTCTAGAGGCCAAATCACTGACACCTTGTGGAGTTTGTTTTGACACGTGAGACGTGAGCAGGACACCGAAAAACGAAACGGTATGTGTACAGTACATGTTTTCGTATTGTTACAAATTCATTAATTTGTTGACTAAATGCTGGATTAGTAGAGACAGAACATGCAGAATGTTTGGTGTCAAGTCTGAAAGGACACAAACATCAGTAGTTCCTCAAGCGGTTAAAACAATGTGACAAAAATACACGCAAGTCTGACCCAAATGATTAATGTCACGATTTGTTACCCTCTATTTGCATTCATTTATATCCAGCTGGTCACTTTTATGCATTCGTTAACCAGCGAAGTTGCACATTTATTGCTAGTGACATGAGAAAGCATATTGTATGGTCCAAAAACATATAAACAAATCAGAAACGCATTCAATTTCAGTTCTTTTTATCGTCTCTGTAATACATATGTTGTTACTTTGATTAGAAAACCATTGTTCAGAAATAGAGGTAAATAACGTGTGAGAGTATACATACAGTATACATATGTGTCTATTTTCAATACTATGGCCTTTGTGTAGATATTTAAAGATTGCCATGGTGTCAATGCCTGGCATCTTTAAGCATGACTGTTTGGATTTATATGAAATGGTAACACTTCACAATAAGAATCCATTTCTAACATGTTTAAAAAAAAGTATTGTTCCTTGCTAGTAATTTCCTAATTTCAACATTTACTAATACACTTTTAAATTGTAAAGTTGTATCTGTTAACTTTAGTTAATCCACTATGAACTAAACATGAATGATCAAGGTATAATTCATATATTAATATTTATTTCATGACATCTCAAGGAGTGTTTGACATGGTAATGGATATGACAATGTTGATTTTTGGTCTGATACGCTGCTTTTGATTATTGCTGCTGCTGCTCCGGACTTGCTACTGCCATCACACACACAACACGCTGCTGTGAGCAAGTAAGACATGCTGCTGCTGTACAATATAGCATACATCAATTACCTGTTCTATACATGAATTAGCAGTTCTATACAGGTGGAGCTGGGGAAGGTGGAGGGTTTCTGAAAGCGCTGCAACTGCTACAGCACAGACTGATCTCATAAAATTGCGTGTGTATGACACGCCAATTCGTATTTCCATTTTTGGCGTGCTATCAACACGCACAATCGCTTTTCAGCGTGTTTATGAACGCAGTTGACTTAACGTTATTACTGTATATATAAATATATGACCTACCTCCACCCCGTCCCTAAACCTACCCGTCACTGGGGTTAATAGCATTTATGAGTCTTCCCCTGCCATCCTAGGGAGAAAAAAATATCGCTCCCCAGATGTAGATCTACATTTTGCTTCGTTTCGCTCGGAAATTTAATGGCGTGTACATATACGCGGAATCACTTGGACATTAATGGCGTAGACATACACGCATACACGCGGATATCTCAAAATGCGTATAGATAACACGCCACTTGACTTGAAAGTGGCGTGTCTGTTTACGCAAAAGTCATGATGTCATGTTGTACAGCAAATGCTGATCAAGCATTTGAAGGTTGAGCAACGAGCTCATTGGCTACTGATACAGCATTAACCAATCAGCAGTGCCATATAGAGAATGATGTGATTGCAAGCAGATTGAGTTAAGGTCCAATCAGCCTAAACCATCTAGAGTTTGAATGAATGAGGCATTTATATAGCGCTTTCATACGAACAACTGTACATCCAAAGCTCTTTACAATCATGTCAGAGGATCTCTACTCGATCCACCACCAGTGTGAAGCTTGTGATGAGTTTCATGACAGAACTTGTATTTACAGTATATATTTCATTTAAAAAGTACAGTACATTTTCATGGTTCCGTTTTTTTCTTGGTTTTTGTAATAGAGTTCAGAACTATTTTACTTGGAATGTTATGTTTGTTTTCATTCAGGTATATCATCACCACTATTGTCCCTTACATGCGTTTTATTAAACTGAATACATTTTCATTGGCTCATTCAAGTCCTTTTCATTTATATAGCGCGTTTAACAATGGATTGTTCCAAAGCAGCTTTACAGAGATAAACATATAATTTAAGGTAACAGAGATTGTTTTGGCTTTATAGCGGTTCTTGAATAATGTTATTTCCAGCTAAAGTTAGTTTTGATTGATTCACCTCCGTTGAAATGATCATTTGTTATTAAATTAGGGGCCACTAAGACGACGCCGTTCTCTCCAAACAGACTTTAAACGCGAACCTGTGATTGACGCTGACGGCGTTCACATGCGCATTAAGAATTGATTCTATAGTTATGTGCTTTTGAAAATATGTGCGCAGGTTACTTTACTTCCTGAACAAGTGTGCACCCCAAGTCCGTGTTGCTTTCACTTCGAGCCACAGTTCGAGTGCAACCAATCTTAGACACCACCTCCTTCAGCGTTCGGTTCGTTCCTTTACCTAAGGTACATTGTAGGGGTGTTGAAATTAATCGTTGCATAACCGATTAGGGTCTATTACTGCATCAATGCAGAATCGTCCACGTATGCAGCAATGGACCCTAATCGCTTATAGCCTACTGACGTCATTCGTCACATAAGCGCTTCTCATAGCGTAAAATGGCGGCAGGAGGAGAGAAACAAAAGAGAGTAATAAAAAATGCACCCACTATTTTTCGAGTGCAAGTGTGTGTGCGTGCAAATGTGTGTGAGTGGGATTGTAACAGTTTCATGCGCTTTTAGCATACACTGTCGTCTGCTGTGTTCAGACTTAAGTTTTGTTTGTTGTTTGCACATTCAGGAAGTGTACTTTCTTGGAGCATATAAAATAAAAAAGGGAGTTCATATATCTGACTGCTTGTATTGATTGATGAAAATGTAGTAATATTGAAAATATTAATAATAATTAATTAATTAATTAATATTAATAATGAAAATGCAAGTAATATTGAAAAGTGAGGATGCAACGCCTCGCGATGCATTGTGATATCAAATCGAATCGAATCGTTGACATGATAATAGTAATCGAATTGAATCGTGAGACCAGTGACTATTCACATCCCTAGTAAATAGAGGGGTTTTGAACAATGATAATCCGGGGTTAAGTGCAGTGTGTGAAAAGCCCTCGATTGTGACAAAACTGCAATGAAACAAATTTCTTCGAATTTTCTTACTTGTCTTCTTTTCCAGTATACATACCGTATATAAACATTATTATATCAAGATATTGACTTCAGAAGCCTTCAGAAAAATAATAAAGCTATTAAGTCAAGTGACTATATGCTTAAAGCAAATATCTGCCAGTGGGGTCAGAAAATACACTTTATGCAAATGAAAAACATGATTTCCCTTCAGAAATCATTCTTTTCAGATGAAATCAAGCCCCACCCTATTTTACTAGTAAATGCATCACAAAACAGAGGAAAAATAGTTTGATTCCAGGAAAAACTGTTTGATTCCAGTTTTTTCGGAGTCGACTCCGACTCCCACCATAGAAGTTGACGAAATCGACTCCATAAACAGGGTCAGGAATAATACAAGATTGCAGTCGTTGTTGCACACTAAATGTTTCCCCCTCCCCGAAACAAAGCCCTTTCCACATTAAAACAACACACTTTTACCATGTCTGTTCAAATGAGTCAAATTTAGCGATGATGACGTTACCTTGAAATGATGAGTATCCTTAACGTTGTTACCTAATTGTTGCCAATACCCAATTTTACACTGTAAAAGTCACGAGAAACAGCTGTGGTAGAATATGATGTCCGAATTAAATAATCAAGAAGGAAAGTAATGTATTAATGAACCTTATGAATTCCTCACTCCATTTTGTTCACTCCTTGCTGATATAGTTAACTAAACTGCCGTGCTCTACACAGGAATTAGAGAACGAGTGAACAAGGAGGGTAGAGGAGTCGACCCCAACTCTACGGCTATTCAGAGTCAGGGAATCAACTCTTTTGGAGTCCAATCCCCATCACTAATTCCATGTTACTTTAAAATGTAAGGATGTAGCTTAGGGATTGAAGCAGAACTACAGTGTTTTTATTAATTTTGTGTCTGTTTATGATGATCAAACGAAAAATCCAATGTATCAAATCAGCAAACACACATTCCCCACTAAAGCCATAATGGCACCGGCACCCTGACTAACACCAATAACGCCAATCCGTTCCATCTGTTACCCGGCCCACACAACAAACTCATCTTCCAAATGTTTGCTCCTGTTTTCACAGCTGACAGAAGCGATGCGTTAGTCTGTTATAGGAGCGTTTGTCAGCTTTTGGTTCATGTGAGTGTGTGTTTTGATGCCATTAGGAGAGGTGAGTGTGTTGTCGCTGCCATTATGTGGGGTGTCATAAAGCGAGGTGTTGATTGTCCAAATGTGGAGGTGTAAGAATAAGCAGCAAAAAATAGACCTTCAGCTGTCTGAACAACACACGCATGCTTTCTAATACTGTGCGCTCTCCTAAATAGCACTGAAACTAATAAAAGCATAAACAGTTTAAGCCTGTAGATGCTCAGACAATGGCTCTGTTCCTAAACCTAGTGGACTGCCTTTGTAGGTCGTATTTTAAGGCTGTACTCTATCAAAAAGCATCAATAAAAGGTTTCAATTTTAAATGTAATTTAATATCAATCAATGTGATCATCAATATCAATCATATCAATGTTAATGTGGTTATAACATCACATATGATGCAGCTCACTATGCTTTGGAGCAGAGCTTCTGTGTGTTTGTGTGTGCGAGAGAGTACCTCAAAGGTCAGGGTTTGCAGAGAGAAAGGTCAGAGGTCAGTGTAATGACCTGAAGAGCTTCAGCGACCTCACACCTGTTTGAGATCATCCGTTTGGTCACGTACCATCACACACACACAATATACACCAGTGTTGTCTGGACCAATATTTAGCAGTGAGCCACTGAACTCACTATCAATAAGCAATGACACACGAGGCAACGTCCAATTTGTGAACGAATCATTCATTTGAACTGGTTCAATGATCAAAACAAGACAGTCTGAATGAATCTAAGCTATGTTCGGAATGGCATACTACTAAACTATTTTTACAGAATCCAGTATACTGAGCACGGTACTGTATACTCACTACTACAACACATACAGGACACAACCAGACCACAATGCACGAATACTAGAAATATTGTGTCCCACAATGCAATGCACCTGACCTTCTTGCTTAACGTTTTGAAATACTAAACTAACTAAAAATACAAAATACCTGTTTTAGTTCCAAAATGATGACTGGGACATGTACATCCTGAATGTGACATACTATTGTTTGAATAATAAGAGGGTGAGTAAATAATGACTTCCCATTTTTGCATGAAAAAAAATCAAAGTTTATCATCTAAATTTATCATAACTGTTTCAATGCACTAAATGCTTGTTTTTTTGCATTTCACTATTGTCTAGTTAGAATCAATGGAAATGGTCAACGGCACACAGGCAGCGGGGCAGAGTGAGTGTGTGCGTGAGGGGAATGTGTTAAGAGTTCAACATGGGTGAATGGAACATAATCAGCACATGCAGACTGCTCCACATTTATTCTGCTTAAACAAAGACAAACACGCACACACTTTCACACACTAACGAGGGCCATAGCGGCTCCGCTGCCACCTGGCTCATCCCTCCAATTAAGCATTCCCTAACGAGGTGCCAATTAGAGGAAAAGAAAGAATGATACAAAAGCAAAGGGGCGCAGAGGGCAGAAAACATTAAACAGAGAGAGAAAGAGACAGAAAACAAGGCAAGAGGAAGTAACAGCAATTACACATGACAAGACAGAACGCAGACAGAAATGTGTCTGTTTAGACTCTCTATTTGATCTATTTTTACACGTTATTGTCAGGAGTTTGAAGGGCAAATGTTTAACATTTGTAAAAGTGCTAAAAGGAAGCCCCTATTCACATTACATCGTTCTGGATGGGAACATAAGCAGTTAAGGATCATGGTGGTAACAGAAAGGTTGTGGGTTCGAAGTACTCTGGAAAAGTTTTGTTCATGACAGAAATGTATGTATGGTCGGGCTGCAATTCTGGGTGATGTAAAGGTACACTATGTAACTTCTGGTGCTCTAGCGGTTAATAAACAAAACTGAATGCGTCTTGCAGATGAACATTGTAGCTGGAGCTACTTCTCTCTTTTTATGTTTATGACGATGTCACGCAGGTACTGGGCTACTCCGCAGTGGTTGTCGTCCCGCCCGGCCTAAAAAAGTATGAAATGTAACACCTATTAGTGATCCAGGATACAACAAAAAACAGTTTGGAAGATGGATTCATGATGTACTCACTCATTACATTTTGTAAAGTTACAAAGTATACCTTTAAAAAAGCCCAAAATAAATACATGATAAACTGATATACATGATGTGATCGTTTTTAGGAAATTTAAATAAAGACACCGATCTGTTTAGTACATGATCGCATCCAGGTAGTAGCCCACGCATTTCCGTGTCGAAGGCATAGCTAGCTAGCAAACTGTAGGCTGTAGTAACTAATAGTACTGACAGTAACTCGCGATTGAGCGGCGAACTGATGTGAATGTGCTCTATTGTTAGGGGAGGGGCCGCCTCAGTGCGTCATCAAGTAGGGGCGTGTCCACGAGCTCAGGGGCTCCAGTGCGTCATCGAGCCCCGTTTTAGCCCCGCCCAAAAAATCCGGAAAATAGCAATGGTGAAAAACTGTTTAAGGGTCTAACTCCACAATTCAGTAATTCACAGTTCACAGTCTTTGTAATATGTTTTAGCAATACATTTCTAACATAATAATGGGTTTAGAGTTTTTTTTTTTAGAATTGCCTTTACAGGGACTTAAAAGCTGCAGTCCTCAGTTTTTCCTCTTTGTTGCCATCTCTGTTCGAAATCTGCAATTGCAGAATTATCAACTTTACGTGAGTTGTAGTTCGACACCGCAGATGAACACAATGTTTGAGGAGAGCGTGCAGCTGTCAGTCACCGCGCCGACATTCAGAATCACAGATTATACTTTTTGGAAGTTTGACCAACATCATAATTTTCACGGGAAAATGTCCTCTGTGCAAGTAAGTAACATCCACTTTTGTTCTGACCAACTAAGGGGAAAAAAATAATTGCAGTAAATCGCGCTGATTAAATCTAACGATTGCTTATCATATCACGTAAAACCATTCAAATTATACTTTGTTCTCAAATTGTTAATGTTCACCATCCGCATTGCGTGACTACATTTAATGCCCTTCAGATATTTATCCTTGTTTTCGCATGGGTCCGGTTGCAGTCTCTTTTTTTCTGTAGCCACTCAGAAGTCTTTTGCATTTTACAGCGAGTGAATCTCCAGTTGTCACTGGTGATTGTCGTTTGAACCTTTCTGGATCCGCCATCAAATGAATAAGTCTAATAATATCAAGTGCTGTGAGAAAAGGCTATAAATCTCCACCTCCAGCATCCTCACACACAATATAGCTTATACTAGCCGAGACTCCTTCTTTATGTGTACAGATGTGACGAAATGACGCAAAGACGTGCTCGAATCTCCCGCGGAAATCCACCAGTACCACTGGAATTAAAAACATTATTACAAGCTTACCGTTTTGAATCGAGCAAGCAGAGAGTTTTGAACACTGGCTGGTTATGTATTTGCTCAAAAAATTATTGTGGATCATTTTTAACCCCAAAAAGCTACGGACTGCAGCTTTAAGTAAATATTAATGATGACAATGGTAATCTAAATGAAAAAATAGAGGAAATTACTGATAAATAAATAAAATCTGAAATATCAGCCGTTAAAAAATGGGAAATTCACAACGAATGAATTGCACCCACTTATAGTGTCATTTAGGAACCCAATCAGGTAAATGGCATAAACATCCCCACATGTTTCAGTCTGAACATAAAACCTCAACTGTTTTTACACCTGCACGCCTCAACAAAAAAAATGTACGCAAATGGATCCTACTTAAAGCTCTGATAACCACTCCCACGCAGACATTCCCCTGGAGGTCAGGACCTCCGAACATGACCTTCGACCTCTGTCTTAGGATCCGTCAGTCAGAGCACTGTGAAAAAGTCGGCTGCCTGTGAAAACATACAATATCCCACCCGGAAGAAAAGAAACACGGATGAATGGAGTAAAGAGAACAAGAAGAGAAAGGATGAGGAATGGAAGCGTGCATGTGTATTTATATCAGTCAGCTTAGTCTGACCACGAACCGCCCACTTAGACAGGAAGAGATTGTTTGAGCGATATGTAAATGCGCCAACCGCTTTGTTTTGTCTTTGCATGTCATTTAAAGGAGGGGTTTATCTTAAAATAGATCATACCATATACAGGTATGGAAAAAAAGAAATTGACTTGATACTAAATGCTTTAAATGAAATTGTAATTATCCTTCAAAGACGTTCACTGCAGCAGCCAGGGAATTTGTAAACGTGGAAAGTTTGTTTCACAGGGAACTGATAAAACTGTGTGCGCTTTTCGAATCTGTGGCCCAAATCCAGCCAAATAAATATTGGAAAATACTTGCCATATTCGAGAGCAATATACATCAGACCTGGGCATCGAGGTTTGTCTGGTTAGCCCCTGCTGGTTAAGACGCACTACCTACCGTACCGATAGGGCTGGGCAAAAAAAATTGATTTTTCGATTAATCGTTTTTTTTTAAAAGGCCACGAATCAATTTTTTCCATATTTATTTATCCATCACCCAAAAGCCAGTATTAGTTTTCCTGCACTGTTCATAGGCTTGTTACAGCTAATGCTGTGAGATTTTATGTTTGGTTTATCTTAAACATAAAATAAACTGATCCTGTTTGATTAAGGCATGCGACTGTTCTGAACTATCCAATTTTCAGCATCAATTTTTTTATCTTGAATCAAAATCCTGTCTATTCATTGAATGCATTTGAAATATTGAGAGTTTAATATACAGGTTTATGGATCTTAATTTCTTTTTATTAAATTAACCACCTGTAAACTTATGTTCACTGTTCTTTTTTTATAAATATAGGATTGGTATTTAATCTATATTTATTCGAGTCAAATCGAAAATTGAATTTAGAATCGAAATCGAATCGAATTGAGAGCTTGTGAATCAAAATCAAATCGAATTGGAACAGCTGATTAGATACCCAGCCCTACCTACCTAATTTATATTCATTGAGTCGAATCGAAAATCGAATCGAGAATTGAAATCAAAAATCGAATCGAGAATCGAAAATCGAATCGGGAATCGAATTGAGAGCTTGTGAATCGAAATCGAATCGAAACAGCTGAATCAATGCCCAGCCCTACCTACCATACTGATACAAAAAAAAACATCTTTCTCTGTTTAAAGCCATAAAAAAGCAGCATTCAGCATATGTATTAAAACATATCCAAATATATATATGCAATGAGACCAACCTGATTATGTTATTTGAAATGATTCTTGGGAGTGGGTGGCTGCTACTGAGTTCTTCTGGAGTTCGTTTTATGTGGTTCTTCAAACGGACTGAGTGTAGTGTAGTTGAAATCGAAGGAAATGAATGAGATTTTACTTCCAGGACCTGACTGTTTCCAATGACACACAACCCTGGTGTGTGTGTGAGCAGGTGGTGGAGTGGATCTAGGGGTCATCAGTCGTGCTTCAGCTCCCAAATATAGAGCGTCCGTGTCACCGACTACGAGATGCAGATCTCATATCACGCCACAGTCGACCCTCTCTCTCCCGTTCACACTACTGTCTTTATCTCCCCTCCACAGACTGGCATTCAGAGCAGTATCATGTGTGTAGTGTTGTCTGTCTGTTGTCTGTACACTCACCAGAAACATAAAACCACCTCAGGGCCCCCCGAGCATGACCTCTGACCTCTCTTCCTCTCCACAGATATGAGACTCCTGCTAATACGGAGTGTGTTTGCGCACATATAGGTTATGGTGTACCTAAAGCGTCCGTGTTGATCACGTTACGGTGGTATAAAGTTTACAGGTTACAGCAGTGAACGCATGCAGTATGTAAGGTAAAGCTGTGTTGAGTGTGTGTGACTATGTTTACCTGTGAACGTATCGCTGTCCCGCATACATTAGCTCCCACTAACCATCGAACCCTGAGCACTGGAAATCTGTAGGAACAAACAATTCCATTGTTTTACAATTGCACAGCAAGCACAGCTATTTGAACAAATATGACTTGTGGGATCCCATAAAGTATATGGAAGCTTAAATCACAGTTAGGGCCAGATTTACTAAACAGGGCAAATTAGTGTGAGAGCGCAATCCCATAAAAGCGCAGATGAGAGTGGAAAGTTCTGCGCGTGATCTACTGACGACACACAAATTAAAGAACACAGATGCATCCGGATCATTTCCATAATGACCAACGCAATCTACCAATTAGCATCTGGTTTAAGACATGCTTTTTTAGGCAGTAAATAATGGCACAAATACCAGTAAATTGACTAGCTCATTCTTTGTAAATCACCTTGAATGATACATTTAAATTCTCTCCTCCAATAAATTTTGCGACTGGAAAGGGAAACTCCAACAAATGCATTTGGAATAAGATCAGCCGCAAAAATAACCCTGTTCACAACTTTTCAGCACTAAATTTTCACTGTGTGTCTTTAGTAAATCCTGACAGTAGTTCTTTAACAGCAAAAGAGGGTTTGCGCTGGAGCAAGCCCTTAGTAAATTTGGCCCAAATTTTTGTCACTCCATTTAAAGTACACTTGCTTGAAACTAAATATAATAATTAGTGCTGTCAAACGATTAAAATATTTAATCGCGATTAATCACATTAATGTCGTAGTTAACTCGCGATTAATCGCACATTTTTATCTATTCTAAATGTCTCTTGATTTCTTTTTGTCCCATTATTTTTTCTCATTTCAATGCTCTTATCAACATGGAAAAGTGGATCAGCTTTTTTTGTGCAAATGTTTTTATTGAAAACAACATTGACATATACTGACGAGGTCCTGATATTGACGAGGGGGCGGAGAATTTGTATCAGCTGTGTGTGTGTGTGTGTGTGTGTGTGTGCTTGGCCATCATCAAGCGGTATTTCAGACTGGACGCGCTGCGATGATGATAGCTCAGTTCACAACGACAAAACTTTAAGACAATCACTTTGGTCTTGTCAATGGAACCATTTGGCAACTTTTTAAAAGTAAACTTTCCATTCAGAATCTTATTGGCATCCATTTCGGCGTCTCGCGCTCGCCAACCACTCAAAGCGTAACGTTAACCTACTATTTGGCCGCCGCGCAAGCCCACACGAGTGTGTGCGGCGCGCCTGTTGTTTTGTTTCCGGTCTAGCTAGATCCGCTTGCGCTTTGGTCAACGAAGCAACAAAACGTCCTCGCGCGGCGCAAGCCATTGAAATGAATGTGTTATAGCGCAGTGCGCGCATGCCGCGTCCTGTTGCAAAAGCATATGAAAAAAAACTACAAAGTTTGCTAGGACAAAAAGACCGTTAATCGCGCGATAAAAAAATTGACGCCATTAAAATGGGTTTGCGTTAACGCCGTTAATAACGCGTTTAACTGACAGCCCTAATAATAATAATAATACCTTTTTAAATAGTAAATGACACTTGCTTTTAGACTCTTTTTAATTTGAATCAATCAGTAATCACCCAGAACACCCTCATCTAGTGAAATCTAGCATTATCAGTTTCTATTTAAGTCAAATCTACAAAATATATATGTATTTAAAATATTTTATACAGAGTGCTTGACTCTTGCATTGTCAATACAAAAATTGTGATGTTATTTTCCTCAAGAGGTGCATCAGTTTTTCCTCAAGATCTTGTATTGTCAATGCAAGAGTCCAGCACTCTGTAAAGTCTCCTCCAGCACATCCCAAACACTTTCAATAAATGTAAGCTCTGGACTCAGAGGAGCCGATTCATGTGTGAAAATGATTCTTCATGCTCCCTCACAACCATTCTTTCACAATTTGAGCCTGGTGAATCTTGACATTGTCATCCTGGAATATGGCCATGATGTGTCTTCCTTCATGTTTGTTTAATAAATAAATAAATAAAATAAAATAAATAAAAAGGCTACACACTCAATTAGGGTTAGACGAATTGTTGCCAAACATATATCATGCTACAAGCATAATAATCACTGCAATAATGATCCAGTCATAGACTTTTTAAGCATTTGCCTATTAAAATCCAAACAGCACATGTTTTGGGCCGGGCAGTGTATGGCACACCAATAGGTTGAGAAAACTGTTGATGGGTTATTGGCTGATTATTAGCTGCCTGATGCTGTTGATTTCTGATGTCATGTCACTGCATGTTTCCACCAATCAGATAAAGAAAACAACTAATATGAAACACAAGACTTTAGATGCAACCACATCAGCACCAGTCACAAGTCAGTCAATGTAATCGAATCTGTGAAAGAAAACCCTTTCATACTAAGAGAGAGAGAGAGAGAGAGAGAGAGAGAGAGAGAGAGAGAGAGAGAGAGAGAGAGAGAGAGGGGGGGGGGGGTGTTTAAAAGAGTTAGAGAAATTAGCTGTAATTCAGTCTGGGCTATAACGTGTATGGCAAAAACAAATATTTTTTGTACATTCACAGCTCTCTGCATCACACACACACACACACTGAATTTACTGATGTTAATCAGTGAAAACTGAATCAATTTATATGTGAGCCCATTAAGTATTATTTGGACACACTTAAAAATATCAGTAACACTTTACAATAAGGTTTCATTTCCTAACATTAGTATTACATTAGATAACATGACCTATTAATGAACAATACTTCTACTGCATTTATTAATCTTAGTTGATGTTAATCTCAACATGTACTACTGCATTTTTAAGATCGAAAGTTTTATGTTAACTTACATAGGCAAAGGTAAACAAATGCTGTAAGAACATATTGCTCATTGTTAGTTCGTAATGCATTAACTAATGTTATATTTTTTTAAATATTCTTGATATTTTGTGTCTAAATGCAACAGCATTCAGTTTTAAGTGTAGCTTAACCCTTTCCCCACCATTGACAGAAATGTCAGGCTTTCCCAGGGCGAGCTACAGGACTGTGAAGCTTTGGGGGTGTTGATGGACTCGTTTTTTATGAAACTTACCCACATTAAAGTGTTGATAAAAAAATATATTTATTTTTAATATATTGCATATTCAGATATTCAGACAACAAAATATTCTGGGGGCCATGAAACTTTTGTGAAAATGATCAGAAATGCAGGCGGTGGCTGGCAGCTTTTTTGAAAAACACTGGCGGGGAAAGAGTTAAGATCCGCATGCTTTCTAGATCTGTAAATTAGATCTATCTTTCATATGGCACGAATGAACGATGCAAATGCAAATGAAGCGTGAAAAGGTCACTTGTGGTGTCCATATTTGTGTTTCTTAGTTTTCATAGAACGTGCAACAAAAGACAATACAAATCTCCCAATTCATTTGCTGATGCTTTTTTAGTGGTGACGAGTGCCTCAGACAGGTGCACATCCTCCATTTCGAAATTACCCATAATTCTCTGCTGATGAACCTGAATGACTAAGCCAGCACACCTGTAGGAATCAAGTTTTCTGCTTTGAATAGTTCATCAAACCAGCAACATATTCAATTTTGCAACATGCACACAACGTCTATGAGAATTTTTTGTCCTATTTTATCATCCGCCAAGTTTAATCGCAAAAAATACACAGCAGAGGTGTGTTTGTTAACACTCTAGAGGAAAGGGGAAAAACACACACAAACCTGCCAATGCAGTCAGGGCAACACACACACACACACACCTCAGTCGTGCTGAACCACAGGGGAAAGACTTCACAGTGGATTGGCTTTTACGGCAGTTGGGTAAAATATTCCGGAGCTAAAATTAGCAGCACGGCACAAAGACCCTCATTGAGAAGAACGTCTGGCACGGAAAGTAAAATCACAGCGAACCTGTCCAAACCGTAAGATAGCTCAACAGCCCCCGACGGTTTACCACAAGACCACATCTCCAGATAAACCTTCCCGAGAACGAGGTGAATCTGATAGGGCCTCATCAGGCTCAGAATCCGTATGATGACGCTCTAATCCTTAGCGCCGGAACACCGGTCACCTTGGAAACTCCAAGGATTCCCTCAGAAGTCTCTAAGTGTGTGTGTGTGTGTGTGTGTGTCTTGCAGACGTCTCTATTTCAGCGCGAGTCACTGAAGGATAATACTCACATCTCTTCTTTCCCGCTGAGCTTTAACACACACAGAACAACATTGGCTCTGTTGAAAGCTGCTATTGTTCAAGTAGATACTTCAGAACAATAGACGCCATCAGCAAAGCTTCACAACACCACTAATATATCAGCCTATTACACGTTACAAATTAGTACCCTGATATATGAGTTTATCTATGGTGATATCTGAAGAGTCCATTAAACATCAACCAGCGAAAGAATGCTAAAGCAGCCAATCAGAAAAGCTTAATGATAGCAAATGAGACTTTGTTCAAAAACGTATTAAATGAACAGTATTAAAGAATATTCAGAGTTCAGTGTTGATTACCACAAAAACATGTTCTTAAAAAAAAGCAAAAATCTGTGAGAATTGACTTGGCTTTGGCTTGATTGAGGCCAAATGCTTATTGTTGCAATAGTACAGCCATGAGACGTATGAAATACCTGTGGAAGTGTAACTAGGATCTGATTTTGCAGAGTTTATTTGATTTTTGTTCGTTTCTGAATATAAAAATGTCGACACATTGTAAAAGTACTATCTCTGTCCCTTGTTTTAAGTGATTTTGTTCTGATGTTGTGCTTGTTGTTGTTGTCTGTTGCTGTTGTACAAGCAGGACGTGGCAGTTGGTCAGTGTGGCATTTGTCCCGCCCCTCCTGCACTGTGATTGGACGGCTGGCCAAAAGTGACAGTAGGGGGTTTACATGAAGCATTGTATTCCAATTACAATCAGTTTAAAAGTCCAATCCGGATGAAGATGTTCCATGTTAACACTTCAATCGGAATAAAAAAATGCCCAAACCGACTGAAATTTCAGTCTTTCGGTTTGAGAGGGGTCGGATAAACCTTTTTTAATCCAATCGATAAGACATGTAAACACTTGATCTGATTGAAAACCGAAACTGGAGAGTTGATGTTGTTGTTGAACCTAATAATAAATGACTTGTCAATCTAACAAGAAAAAAAAAATCTAACAACTCTTTCCACTCATCGTCTGTGAAGGGGTCCAGGACAAAGTTGACCCACAAGTGCTTGGTTCGGACTCTCATCTGCAGACGCCTTGTTTTGGGTGCGGGAATGAAAGTATTATGGCACAAAGATGCATGTGCTTGTTGTCTCCTAATTAGGACCCAAAATAGATCAATATTAAGTCTGATTTTTAAAACAAAGAAAAGGAGGATGATTAGTATTCGACAACAGAGGGAAACTCTGTATATTCGTGCAGTGTGCGCATGTCAAAAGATTAAATCTGATTTGAAGCTTGTGACATAAACGTGCACATCAACCCGATCAGTTTATTTAGCGTTCGTGTAAAAACTGTTTTATCGGATTGAAATCAAAAACAAAAAGTGCCAAAGTAAACTTGTCAAGTGATGAGTGCTGCGTTTTACCCAAAATTTAACATTTTTGCAACTTCGGGGAAAAAAAACGGCTTCCGGTAAAAACAGCAAGTGCTCCGTGTGAAATGCAGTAGATGTTTAGCGCCTCGTCACGCGGCTGCCATTGTAAACCATTGAAAAAAATAAGCTGGCTTTAGGAAAAAAAATGCGCTGGTAGACACACGGCCTAAACCTACAATTAATAATTTTAGTAATTGAAATAAAAAAATAATTCTGTCAAAAAGTCTAAATCATTTTTTGTGGTAATGCCAGAAAAGCTGTCGATTGAGGGTCACTCTTATTAGACCTGAAATATGGTTTTACCTCAGGTTGGCGTCACAAAACCAGCCTTATTTGCTATTCAAAACCCGCACAAAGACGGCAAAAACTGTGTAAAAGTAGCCCAATTGGCAACACGGCTTAACCTGTCCATTTCTGCCAGTTTTGAGCCATTCACAGTCCCTCCAGTTTTTCGCGATTCTGCGATCGCTGAATACAACGCAAAATCAACAAAATGTCGCAATTTTTTGCGATCCTGCATAATTCCTAATTTAACCGCAAAATAATCACAAAAATTAAAAAAAAGACCTCACAAAACATTAAATTATAATCACCCAATTGAAATATCTCTAGTTAATTAAAGTTTCAATGCATTTTTACGTGGATACAGATGTTGCGCACGCGTGATGTCTGTGAGCGGGCTGTCAGAAACATGGCGAAAGAAAAAGCGTCTCTCCTGCCCTCTCAGCGCCCAGGTTTTCATTGGGCAGGACGGCAAACTTATTAACGCGTTTAACATGATTGAATGACATAACAAAAAGTATGATATGCTCGATGGTACTAAAAAGAATGATTAAAAGCGCAGTATACTGTGAAAGAGAACTAATTTCAGCCAGTCGAGTGACAGTCTGTCTCTGACTGCAAGTGTGTGTGTGTGTGTGTGTGTGTGACTGACTGACTGACTGACTGCGTGTCACCGCCTGTCGGCCTAGTCAGAATATTGAATTCTCTTTATAGTGCTTGAACAAATACACATAGCTACAATTACTTCAAAATATTCATCTTGGCAAGTATTTACGTAAAACAATAACTGATTGGGACATTTGTCATTACTGTAGTAGGTCTTAAAGTGACAGTAACCTAATTTACCTGCTGTTGTCAGTGTTGTTAATGTTAATCAAGCAACAACAATAGGCTACAGCACAATTTAAAAAAAAAAAGAATTTGATTAGACCAAATAAACAAGCTTTATGCATTTTGTTTGTGATTTGTGTCATGTATGACTATTGTGCATCTGACATAATACTATTATGGTAAATGTGATGTCCTAATTATAAAATATAAAAATCGCAATTTTTTTCACAAATTTCTGGAAATTACCACCACAAAATCAGTCATTTTGATCGCAAAAATCACACAAAAAATCGTGAAATCCTGGAGGGACTGCATTCAGGCCGATTTCTGACCAGTTATGAGTATGATAGGTGGACATTATCGCATTTTAAGGAGGATCAGCCAATCACAGTGCTAAGGAGCCACGGCCTCTGACGCACTTTAAAGAGAAAAAATATGATGATGTTGATCGATGCTGAAACTATATCAGATGGAGGCAGCGCCATCAGTCAGGGAGAGTTTATGTGCACGTGAAAATGATGTATACTGCATCTCGGGGATGCAAGATAAATGGGTTATGTGAGGGCTATCCGTCAGCAGTCTATAACTTTGTAAGTGCATATTTGAGTAGTGTCAGACATACACACATACAGCCTTCATCACCAGTCCTGCCCCTGAGACAGGAAGTAATGAAACTCAACTAGCATAAGCTCTTTAACAGACATGAGCAGTGGAGTGGGGGTGTGGCATACCGCAAGCGTGCTAAATCAATCTTAATAGCCAATCACGAACATATAAGAGCACAGCAGGGCATCTGTGTAATGTCCCATGTGATAACTAGATTACAATTTCTGCAGCTAATGTGAATGGTGCTTGCCTGTACTAAACTCACTGCTATGATGCTAGGGTGCATTTATTTGATCAAATACAGTAATATTGTAAAATATTATTACAGTTCTAAAAGAACTGTTTATTCTGTCTATTGTAATATATGTTCATGTAATTTATTCCTGCGATTAAAGCTTAATTTTCAGTCACATGATCCTTCAGAAATCATTCTAATATTCCGATTTGCTGCTCAAGAATTATTACTATCAATGTTCAAAATTGTTGTGCAGCTTCATATTTTTGTGGAAACTGTGATGCACTTTTTTAGGACTCTGATATATAGAAAAAAAGACTCAAGAATGTCTTTACTGTGACTTTTGTTCAATTTAATGTCCTTGTTGAATAAACGTTTTTTAAATACTTTTAAAAAAAACTTATCGACACCCTTAAACTAAATATATTTATTTTTAGTTAAAGAGTGCTAATCTCACAATCATAAAGTGCTTCTGTACACAGGCATCGAGAAAGCTAGTCATTTCTAGATTGTCTTTCTTTCTTTTATCTCTCACCTCAAAGCGAGAAAATAGGTTTGTGGGTCGTGGGGATGGGTGGTTTTACGGTATATTGCGCACCGACCATTTAGACGAACTGTTTACACCCCAGAAGACAAATTTGGACAGCTATGAGAGAACAAAACAGCTTTACATTATGTACACATGAGCGTATCAAAGAAAGATGTGTGAACATGTAAGGATCGCATAACCTCAAACGTGACTCACTCGATCAAAATCTACTGTTAGAACTATCTTTTTACAGTATATTTTACTTTTTGTGTTATATATTGTGATCTAAATAATCATATTTTCATTTACTTTTAAACCGAGAGAAAATAATAAAGTAAGGTTTAATTTCTAAAGTATCCAGAAATAGATATCACCACATGGTTATAATATATAAACCACTTTTTCCACACAAAAAAACTGATACAGACTGCTACTGTCATAAGAAATTACTCATACCATGATATAAGATTTGGGTCATACCGCCCACCCGTAGTGGGTGGATTGCAGAGAGCATTTGCCTTTTGGACAATGGAAAAATGACTGACTTTTATGAGTGTATGTGTGGTGTTTTATTCGGCTGGTTGCCAAATCTTTTCAGAGAGACAGTATAATACCTGACAGCCATTAATCATAAAGCGCTCCTGGGATTTAAATGGCTCAATTTCCTCTTGATCTATATCTCTTTTCAGCAAGCGATAATATCAGCCCTGCAGACACCAGTGATCCCTCTGTCACTCGCTTACACACACATACACACACACCTGGGTCAATGGGAGGTGTGTGTGATCGTATATTACCTGAGGAATGTGCCGTGATAACATTATTTCCTGTATGATAAATCACTCAGTTGAACCTGAAGCCTTTATAGACTCGCTAAACTCCAGATTGGAGATTCTCAAATGCTTTAAATCTGTAGCTTTATCGAAAAGAGCTACTGGGGCCTGCAGAACAACGGCTGATCCCGTAGGAAACAATATCACGAATGAGATCTCATTACTATATCTCAATCGTTTCTCATAGACTAGAGAGATTAGAGAGAGCAAATTGAATGCCATGGAACGACATGAGGGTGAGTAAATAAATTCAATAAACTTGACATTCTCCTTTACAGGCTAAGGATTTTTAAGAATATTTTTAGTATATTAAAAATATACTTAAAATTACTACTAGGGAGTAATGAATCATTGTTTTCTCGATGCATCGATTACAAATCCTGCCGATGCATATGCACTAATCTTGAAACGTGGATTTTTGAATTGTGACTTTAGACGGTGCACTCATATTAGGAGAAAGTGCATCACGCAATATGGCGGAATAGGCCCCGCCTTCTAAATAAAAGAGCCAATTGCCAATTCACCCTTCACAGGGAGTTTGATTGACAGGATATCTGACCAATCATAATCCGCCATCAGCCATTTTCTTCGACAAAGCAGTCAGAAGAGTTAATAGTATAGATTACCGTCGGTGGATTTGAACTTGAAAAACGGTGTGTACTAACGTCTTTCCACGGTTGAAACAACATTCCTTCTGATTTCCATTCATGTTTCTTTAATGCTAGAAATTAACTAGAAGGAAGAGATGATCGGTTCACGAGCAGCTTTAACTGAGGCTCCACAGCGATCTGTCACGACACATTAAAGAGCCACAAAACGGTATATATTGTTTAAATATCTTTAAAAAACAGACAAAAAGACTTTGTTTCATATAATTTTTCACTGCGTGAGAACATGGTGTGGCGTGAGAGCGGCATGGCTTGTCAGACATAGCAACAGTAACTAAAGGGGGCGGGTCTTTGCGAACGGTCATCACACTTTAAAAAAATAAAAAAAAATAAAACACTTACATAAATAAATATAAAATATAAATATATATCCAGGTTTTATAAGACCATGGGAGTCCAGGTTCTTCAAAGAAAAAGAAAGTTGGCAAAAGGTTGAACATTTTTTAGCGTTTTTCTAATTTTTAATCAATTCACATTGAGGCCGCCTGGCTGCCTGGTTAAGAATCACTGAGCTAATCCATGCCAATTCTTTTCAAAATGCTAACATTGAAACTGTAACTTTACACCTCGTGATTCATAATCCACCTGAAGAATCAATACTCCTCACCTTTCTAATATAAGGACGCTCCATAACCAGCCAGCTGTCAATCAGAATACAGATCACCTGTGAAGAGAAAACACACTATCAAATACGTCCAAATCCACATGTGAAACTTTCCCTACATACTACACACGAATATACAAAAGTATAAACACTAGCACATAATCCTCCAATAAATATTGAACTTCTGGGCCTGACACTTCTCTTGAGTCAAATGATGCAATCAATATGACATAAACATAAATGTGTGTGTGTGAGTTAATGTGAGCAGTAGTGTCAGGGCGAGGTTGAGACTAATGAAGTTTAAACAGAGACTCCCTTTGAGTCTCACACACACACACAGCACGTCTGTGTTACATTTTGCTAGTCATATTATCATGCTGAACCCAAAGGAAGTCAAAATAAAAAAAAATCCAAATAGCTAATGACACCCAAACACGGTGCCTACACTGCAAGAATGCTAGTTTTGTTGACTTAGCACACTAGACAGTGAGCTTTGTTGATTACGTACAGTATAACAAGAGGGTTCTTTAAAAAAAATTGGCAGTGTTGCTTTGTTGATTCAAACAGAAGCATTTAAGATATGACGCCTTTGCACACTTGCACTTCAGACAGCATTGCAGTGTTGTTATTGAGAACTAAAACTAAAATACTTTTTTGGTAAAATATAAAAGTGAAATAAAATCAAATGCAAATATTAAATGAAAAACTTAGACTAAACAAATATTAGAACTGCCTTGGCAACTAACTTTTAAGGTTTAAAAATAAAACTGAAATAAAATAAATTAGAGATACAGTATAGAAATATTAAAACCCCCAAAACTAAAATAAAAATGAGTCGTTTTTAGTAGTTTGGTCGACTTTGCACACTTTGCTGACTAACGCAAGCATTCTACTGTTGATTTACTTACTATCTATGTAGGGGCTTTTGCACCGGAGGAACCTTTTCATAGTTCCTAGCACTATTGGCTAAAGTAGCCGGATTTTACAGCAGAAACTAGGAACAATTTTAGTTCTAGGAACTCCTTTTGAGGAACTAATTTAGCTCCTACTTCAGAGTAGGGTCTGAGCCAGGACTAGGAACTATCCGTGACCGTGACGTTAGTGCGTGCTTCTCAATTCTTATTTTGTGCATCCTCGTTACCTTTCCTCGTTTCCTATCCTCGCGTCTAAGCTCCGCCCCCTGTAGGATATGAGGGAAGGCTAAAGGAAAGAAAATGAGGACGGAGGAATCAAATGAAAGCTTTTTTTATACATTGAAATACTTGATCACTCGAGCGTCACTTCACAGTGTCATCAGCAGCGCTCAAAGGATCTGCCCTTATGTTGTTTTAGTTTGGTTATTTAAGAAATTAATAATAAATAGCCTAATAATAAAGCAAGATATCCCGTTGAAATATGTGAGATGTGCGGTTTATTTAAACTGCAAAGGTAAAGTATAAATTAAAATGATTGTGACCGATGTGAAGGGGGAGGAGAATTATACGTGCATCATGTTGAGAATTATACGTGCATCATGTTTAGTTGATAAAACACTTCCGCAAAGGATAAACCCGTGTATCCTCGCTCATAGCTCCTCTGGAAGCCTCATCACTCCTCAAACCTCGACTCCTCGCGGTGCAATGAGAGAGTTGAGATGTCCTTCAAGATGGCTGAGCTCGATCGGTTTCGGGGTCAGGATGGAGGATGGAGGAGCGAGGAAACGAAGAGGGATACTGAGAAGCACCCTATGCTGATTGGCCGAACGCACACGAAACACCAGCACCCGCCATTTTTAAAAAGCTCACACGGATTACAGCCTATATAAAAAATATAAAAATAAAAGCTAATTAAAATATTTAATCAATAGTATAATAGTATAAATTGACTGGATTGTGAAAAGTGAGAGATGTACAGTATAGGAATGGAGGCAGATCTGAATGCAACCTTGAATACATCATAGATGTCTAGAGTCGTATCACAGGAAGAACAAGTGATTAAAAATCACAATGTCAAAAAACATTAAAAATCTATAAATATCTGCACCACTGAATCATTCACAATATGACCAGTAACATGCATTAAGAAAATAATCAGGGTCACTTTTGAATTCAGTTTGACTTTTCTAGTTTTTGTCAAATGTGTGCGCTTGCACTGTAGATGGGGTGTACTGCTACTCACACATTCCATCTTTCTCTCTCATACACACACTCACATCTGCTGTTCGACTCTGGCTGGTCGTTGAGTCTTTCCTGCCTAGTCCCATGACGAAAGGTGGGGGGTGAGGTAAGAATTGGACGCTTTATGCCATATGGTCACACACTCTCCAACGTGAACTCCACATAACACACTGACACACAGCTGGACCTGATTAGTGCCTCTCTGTGTGTGTGTGTGTGTGTGTGTGTGTGTGTGTGTGTGTGTGTGTGTGTGTGTGTGTGTGTGTGTGTGTGTGTAAGCTCACATAGTTTCAGGTCTCTGTTCATCCGTGACATTGGGCCTACAGTCATATCAGTGAACTTGTTTTGATATCACACACAACGGCGATGATACTGTTCTAAAATACATTTTCGTAATTAAAATAAAGCTAAAATAAAATATAAATATTAGATGAACAACTTAAAATAAAAAAATAAAAAATGTTGCAATTAACTGAAATAAATAAGTGTAAGATAAAGTACTAAAATGACTAATACTGAAAAAAAGAGAAAGATATATATATATTTATGTATATATATATATAAATAATGACAAAACAAAAGCACATAACATAATAAAACAAACTAAAAATAAAAAAAATGCAAATAAAGAATATTAATAAATACTATACAAATATAAAGACAATCCTAAAACAACACTTTAATAAACACAAGAACACGTCCTAAGTAAATTCCCCTCTGAAAACACACCTGAAAAGAACGATTAATAGTCTAGTATGTAATTAATAAATCATGCTCACATCCCTCGAACCAATACACCTCCAGTGTTTCCCATTAATTACATAGACAGTGGCAGCCCGCCATAGTCTAATCTGTGCCGCCACAGTTTCATAATGAACCGGAAATATTTTAAAACTTCTCATGATAACATAAAAAGTCTCTAACATTGTTTGGCGCCTTTAAGTATCTGTCATAATCGAAAGTGCGCTATGGCTTTGCGCCCTTACCGTATCGCAAAAAGTATATAGTCTGCTTGTGATGTGAGGATGATACATCATCGATGTGGGGCCAAAACCTTGTGTCTCTATATTTCGTAATTTTTGTTTTATAAAATTAATTCTATTAGTCATCCTTTACGTCTCTATGTGGGTTTTACAAATATTTAACCAATAAAAAGCATTTAAAAGAGGTTGTGACTAAACCTCGTTAATCCATTGGCTCCTCAAACTGTCGTTTTTTTTTGTATTTGAAGAGCTGAGAATATTAGTCTGCTATTTGCCGTCTAGTTGAAGCACGTTTTAAATATCATGTGCATAGCGCTTCATCTTTTGTATCATGAGTCATGACTTACCAAAACTGTAGCCTGGCTCCGCCCTCCTACGTACTTCCGCTCAATTTTCATTTTCTTTCAGTGCTACGTCTGCGATTGTGCTGTAATCTTTGGTTTTCTCCGGTCAATTTTTTACCGGGCCAATCAGTGAACAGAGGGAGTGGCTGAGAACGATGACGTTGATGTTGTGCGCTAGTTTGAGTTGTCATAAGAAATGAAAAAAATGAAATGTACGAGAGTCTGGTGGGACCAGGCTACCAAAACTGTGCCGTGGCAAAAAAAAAAGGTTGAGAAACACTGATGTAGTTTTATAAGCGCATCGCTGCTTGTTTATGTAACCGCTAATTCTGCTGTTCCACAAGCGCCACCTACTGGCAAAGACTGATTTCGAATATTCACCAATATTTGACCCATATTTTTACGCAGCATACAAACAGTGTTGTAAATGTTATCGACAAGATAAATTTCTACATGTCTATATGGGGTGGGGGGCCTACCGTAATGCTGTAGCCCAGGGGCCTTTGGTTATCATATCTCAAAATCCTTTGCGAAACATACTATATTCTAACATAATCCTTTAACATGTTTTACAAAGAAACAAACAACTTATACAACACAGTGAAATCAAGCTGTGTTAAACTGATGACTTAGTGTGTGAACTGTGCTTGAGTCAACAATTGTTTCTTGTGTTCAAGAAAAAGATAGTTCATAAAAGTCAAAAATCAAGATGTCTAATGGACACAAACAGTCCAATTCCCCTATTATCCCTAGAGAAAGTGGCTCCTGTTGGGATTACTCTCTAAGTGCTGAAAGAGTAGAGGCTATCAAGATAGTGTGAGTTAACTCCTTATCAGAGCGGTTAAAAGTTTCTGTCGCTGTATCATATTCCCACCAGACGTGTCCCGGACACCACATATCATGACAAAATCACCACTGCAAACCGATCCAGTTTGTTAAAGGAATATTCTGGTTTCAGTACAAGTTGAGCGAATCGACAGCATTTGTGGCATAATGTTGATTACCACCACCAAAAAAATATATATATATATATCTCCAACTTTCCTTCCTTTTCTTAAGAAAATTAAGCAAAAATATTGGTTAGAGTGAGGCACAATGGAAGTGAATGGGGAAGATCAGTCACCTTGAAATCAAAATGGACAATTCTTGTTTTTAACGGACTATTGCAATGTTTATTGTAAATGATTTATCCATGCACATCATCATTTTTTTAAGATTCATGTGCCCTTATAATCTTGAATCAATATAACTTCTCTCTGAATCTCTTCTGACGTGTTTCCTGTTATCACTGTAAAGCTGCTTTGAAACAGTCTATACTGTAAAAAGCACTATATAAATAAAGGTGACTTGACTTCACCAGCGCTAGGGCGGGACAATAACCTCTTCCCAACAGTAAAAACCTGAGATGAGATGGCACCAGCAATAGCAAACCACAACGACCCACGATTCAATCCATTTCCAATGGACAAAATTAAGTCCCGCCCTACATTTTTTCTTGTTTGAGAAGCCGCTTCACTCGGATAATCATAGGGAAGAAAAAACAATCGCAACTTGCTTTAAAATGGACACTGTTTCAATAGTATAGCCACATGACACAAATGATATGCATGTTTGATGTAAATGTGAAAAAAAATGGCAAATGAACTTACACTAATATCTAATTTTACAACTTCGTCGCCATGATTGTGCAACACAAATAAAAATCAAACTTTTTTGGGGAAAAGTTTTAAATTATCAAATAATTCACTATTTTAACTTAATAATAAGTTCGAAGAACGTCCAACTGTTTGTCTAACCAATGGAAGACATTTATGAGAAACGAAATCAAGTGCATTTGACAAGACAACAATCTAGTCTTCCCTAACGAAAGAAGTATACTGTGGTGATACCAATGATGAATCAGATGTTTATACCATGGTATTATGATTTACACCATGGCACTAAATATTTACTATATTCATCGGCCATGATAGTGGTGATCTGCGAGATAAAGAATACCGATAATAACCACATGTCCAAAAACACATAGTAGTAAATTGGTTTTACATGGATCATGTTGTTCAAAAAGACAGTAATAGTGAAAAGTGTTGGTTTCATATAAACATTTACTCTATATATAACAATTATTTATCATGGTAACCATAGATTATCCTAAATAGTAACTGCAGATAATGTAGATCATATAGCCTAAGTTAAAGATCTCCTCTTAATAAGTGTGTTCTCCGGATGTAACGTTAAACAGTAGCCTAACTTGTAGTAGGTACTGTAGTAGGCTAGTATTATTTCGGCGGACATTTACCATGGTAAATGTTTGTATTAATGTAAAGTGCTACCCAACAGCGCATCTTACGAATCGTCATCAGGACCCACCGATTTAACATTAACGTTAGATTTCATGAAAATCAATCGCAGTTCTGTCAGATACACCACGAGACCGATCCGATCACTTCCCCCGGTTCAAAAAGATGTTGATTCATTCATTGGATTCTTACCCGCTCTGAAGAGAGAAAGTCCCCGTGAGTTGTAGTAAAACACACTGTCCGTGTGAAGAAGCGAATGATGTGTCAGTTCAACACAAATGTCTTCAGCGTTCGTCAACATCAGCAGCTCGAGACGCGCGCGCTCACCACACCACGGACACGCGCTGACAGACAAACTCACCTAAGCTACTTAGTTTGGTGGGTTGGTCAGATGATTAAAAAAAAACTTTTACATACATTTCATGCATACATTATTATTGTAATTTATTACCTTTTCCGTTGTGATTTTTTGTTTGTTTGTTTTTGATTAAATTGCCTATAATAAGTTAAATATGTTTGGGAAGACTGTTTTTTTTTTCACTTATAAAAATAACTTAAACTTTATATATATATACATATATATATATATATATATATATATATATATATATATACATATATATATATATATATATATATATATACATATACATATATATATATATACATATACATATATATATATATATACATATACATATATATATACATATACATATATATATATACATATACATATATATATGTATGTATATATATATGTATGTATATGTATATGTATATATATATATATATATATACAATTTATAGCATATATATATATATATATATATATATATATATATATATACATACAATTTATGGCATATATATATATATATATATATATATATATATATATATACAATTTATAGGATACTTATCTTTAATAACTTCAAGAATTTTGCTTGTCAAATAAGCATATCTCACTCGTCATCAATATTTTTGTATTTGTTCATATCTTCAGATGAATTCAGCAAGAAAGGATGAGAAGAAAAGACAGAAAACCAGAGAAGTTGTTCTTTGTGGACTTAGTGAATGTCTCATTCATGTGTGTAGCAGAGGTCCCGACCCCTGAGCTCCTGTTCTGGTGTGAGTTACGGACATTGCAGCCAAACCACTCACCTGAGAGAGAAATACAGACAGAGACACACATAACAGCAATGTACGGTACTTCAACACTCTATCCTGAGGAAAATGCAGTTGCCAGGGTGTTGCTATGCAGTTGTGGTTGTTTCTTGCCCAAAATAATCCACATTCAAGTCACAATATTGTGATCAATTGTCAGATATGCCAGATAAGTCTTCAATGTAAATCTGTGGGATTTGTTGCCCGTTTTTCAGGTTGATCACAGTGAAGTAACAGCACACCTCTCTTCAATAAGACATGATTCGAGAAATCATTGAAAATCTGGAACACAAACACTGAGTTCAAACTCTGAGGTTTTATATTTAGTTATGACTAACCCCAAGCATGAGCAATAACAGTGATGCTGCCTTAAAAAATTTCATTAAAATAAACATGGAAGAATTGACTCTCCTTTTGACATTTAAAAAGGATCCATTTCCAACATATGGGAGAAATGGACTGAGTAGCAAATCAATAATCAATATCTGTGAATCTGTATACCTCAAAAACAGAATTTATTCCCCTTGTTCTGTTTATTTTCCATTTTTACTATATGTAAAACATTTTCTTAAAAAAAAAAATCAATAATAAAAAGTTACTCAAAAATCAAAAATAAATAACTAAACATATAGTAAAAGTATAGTATAAGTAAAAAGTTAAACAAAAAAAAATCCAATTAATGTACAGTTCTCCATACAAGTTTTGTTATACATTTTCTGCTTGAGTGATAATTAGGATAGTTACAAATAAGAGTTAAAATAATGAATTGAGAAGATGGCAAATTGTTGACATTTAATTTTTATTAAACTTATATAAAAGCACATCGGAGTTTTAACAGTGTTACAAAAACAGAAAAAAAAACAATAAACAGAAAAACAAGCACATGATACAGTAAAAGCAAAGTTGCCCACTATCCCAGAGCTTGAAATAAATACGTTCACTTTTCCAAATGCATGTGATGTTCCTTCTTCTGTGAAACACAAAAGGCGCAGTTTAGAAGAGGCTGCCAAGCTCTGAAAATGACACAAAAGCACCGTAAAATGAGTCCATATTCTTTTTCATTTCATTATATGTTACTAAACATACTTATCCAACCTCTCAGATGGCATCATCATATTTTGTGAAGTTCGCTATATAAGTGTAAGGCAGCATAAGCCTTTTCATGATATGTTGGCGATAGAGAGCTGCAGGAATGAGTCCTAAAACCCAACACAAGTTGGCCATTTGTACTTCTGGTTCCACCGTCTTGAACCCAATGGGTTTTTTGTTAAATGCTTGAAATAAGCTCTGTGGTGAACATAAGCTCAAGATATTTTCACGTTTTATTCTATGACACAAAATTCATCAGTAATACCCCACTCACGATTTTTTAAAGCTTTCATGTGTCTTGAAAAAGGTGGTTGCTAACAAGTGCTATGGGACTACATTAGGGATAGTTCACCAAAAAATGAAAATTCTGTCATCATTTACTCACACTCATGTCATTTGAAACCCGTAAGACTTCCGTTCATCTTCAAAACACAAATGAAGATCTTTTTGATGAAATCTGAGAGATTTCTATCCCCGCATTGACAGCTACGCAACTGACACTTTCACGCTTCAAAAAGTTCATAAAGAGATCGTAAAACTAATCCATATGAATTGAGCGGTTTCAGCGACTCGGTCGCTTTGATTGAATTTAGGCTTTTAAACATCATCAGCCGAACAGTTAAACTCACGGTGAATGTGATTTCACCAACACAACATCTTTGTTGATCCTGAAACAGCATTCCAATCAACCAATGTCAAGTTTAGGCTTAAAACCAGGGTTAGGTGCTTCTACATCAGTGTTATTCCATATCATTTCCCTCTGATTGTCGGGAAAAGTTATGGGTAGGGTTAGGTTTAGGGATATGGTTTGCACTACATTTTCAGACAGGAATGTTGTTCCAAGAACATGTTTAACTTGGCAAAATCACGGTGACCGTAAACTCATCTACACACTAGTCGCTTTCAATGCCTCACTGTTTATTATCATGCTCTTGCAAACTATTCTCACTCGAACCTTCCAACTTGTAGATTTTAAATAAAGATTGAGAGAGTTGTTGGAAACGTATGGTGGTGGCGTTTAAGTTATTCGCCCTTGGTGTAGTTTGTTTAGCTTTTGCTTCTGGTGAATGGATTTAGGCTTCAGAATTCATAAAATTGGTGTTCATTTGGGTCACAGAGCTTATTTTTTGCAATAATCCTAAAGCCAATAGAACAATACTGGCTTTTTGATGAAGCGAGGAACCAAAGTGATGCGAACTTCTGCGTTGACCTACAAAAATACATCATCACAGCAGCACAACATTAGATAAATGAATGTGCATTTACTCTCAAGTAGTTCTCATTCCAATTGTTTTGGTCCTTACACTGTAAAAAATATTGCATCAAATAAAAAAGGAAGTGTTCATGCTGCCTTTAAAATTTGAAGTTTAGTCAACTCAAATATCCAAGTTGTCACTTAGTACAACTTCACATTTCAAGTTGACTAAACGTAGAATTTTAAAGCAGCACGAACACTTACTTTTTTTAAGTTTAAACAACCTTTTTTTATATACAGTGTATTTTATAAATAATGCACACATTTCTGTGAAGTGAGAAGGTTAAAAGAAAGAAAAGCAAAAGGAAAGATAAAGAAAAAACTTGATACTTTGATCTGATAAAATAAGAGTTTCAAACACCAGCTCTCACACAATCACCTTCAAACAGATCATTCTTCATTTCAAACCTCATCAGAACTGCTTTTACTTTGAGTATGTGATATTTATATTGTTGTAAATATTAATGTTCTTTACATTTTCTGCACATACTTCAACAGTTATGGAGTGTTTTTATATTTTGAGAGTCTGAGCGTGTTTCTTGCAGAGCGGTTTGTTCTTTTTGGAGAAGAAGATCTGGCCCTCCAGACTGACGCTGCAAACCTGAAGAGAACAACAGACACTCATCACACAACACTCAATGAATACCCTAACACTCTCAGACAAACCTGAACACACACGTACTGAGCACAAGAAGCAGGTGTCGTGCCAGGTGCCGCCCAGGGCTTCTAGAAACTTGTCTCCTGCTTCTATTGGGAAATCACAGCCACGGCAACCCGTCCCAAACAGACCGTAGTAATCTGAAGACACAATTACAAAACAGTATCAACGACTTTTATCTAAAGTGCTCAGAGACACTTATATTGTCTCTGCATTTAACCAAAAACCCATTCAAAAAACCATTGGCTTCAAGATGGCTCCAAAATGTCTATTTTAAAATTTTAGGTTGCAATGATATTTTGCATTATTACCGTTTTTTTTATCAAATAAATGCAGCCTTGGTGAGCATAAGAGACCTCTTTCAAAAACATTCAAACATCTTATAGACTCCAAACTTTTGATCGGTAAAGTAGCTCAGATCATTTGGTCTTGGGAGAAACGTTCCCACTGAAATCTCTGCAGACTATGAGATCTTTGCAAATGTGAGGACAATTCAAGAGCTTGTTATTATTCTTTTGAAAGCACAAGTCATTACTGGAGTCTTTTTTAAGAGAAACATCTGAGACGCTGGAGACTTCATAACTGTCTAAGAGAAATAATTGCGATATTAAAAACACATAATTGTGTAGGATCTTCTTATTTTGCTATTATTGTGTAGCTGAAATCTTCTACATTGTGAGGAGCTGCCAACATTCCCCATGAGAAAGAAAAAAAACATACAAAATATTGTCTTAATGTAAATGTGTATGTCATGTAAACAGAACATTAACCACATAACATGTACTAAATTAAAGCTCTATATTACTGCCATATAGACATTACTTTGATACACTCATCTCTGGTGGATACACTCATCTCTTACTTATGGTTTCAAAGCTGCAACATTTGTTTCAAATTTGCTTGTTTCAATCTTATGTACTGTAAAAAATCGCTGTACAAATAAACTTGACTTGAACTGAATTTAATGCAGAAAGGTTTGTATGGGAGTTAGTTGGTCTAAAATACCATTAGTTCTGTATTAAAAAGTAATAGAAGTCTATAGAAAGCCATAGACAAACAAACACCTCTCTCGCAGTATGGCTCTCCATCCTCGAGGTGAAAAGTATCGTTTCTTATCGGTTGCTGGCAGGACGCACAGAGGAAGCAATACACGTGCCAGGTCTGCTTGAGTGCATTGATCACTTCCTGTTAAAACACATCATCATCATGGTTACACAATACACATATACTACCATTCAAAGGTTTGGGGTCGGTACGCAATGCAAATGCAATTTATTCAATTACTTTCAGCATCATTACTCCATGTCTTCAGTGTCACATGATCTTTCAGAAATCATTCTAATGTTGAAAACAGTTGTGCTGCTTAATATTTTTGTGAAAACTGATTCTTTGATGAATAGAAAGTCTGAAAGAACAGCATTTATTTGAAAAAGAAATCTTTCGTCACTTCTGACAAATGTAAAATCAATCAAACATCTTACTGACCCTAAACCTTTGAACGGTAGTGTACACGCACATAAAATGAAGAAAAGAATGTTCAAACAGTCCTAAAAGACATATTAATGTCTCTCTGTGTGAATGTATTTGTATAGCCGAGCCAAAGGCTCAAGCGTTTGACAGGCAGTTAGAGATTGAGGATATTTCATGTTTATGAAACACACAGTCACGGACCCCCAGGATTTTGTGCTGGCAGCGTGAGCATGTCGGAGCGAAGAACTCTTCGTAGCAGTGTTGGCAGTAGACAGAGCCCTGTTCCTCCACAAACCCCAGCTCGCTCAGAGACACGCTGCAGTGAGCGCATGTGAACTCCTCCGGGTGCCAGGATTTACCCATCGCCATCAGGAACGGCCCCCTGAACCACACCATAAAACACACACTCACATCAAACAGCAATACAGATTTGTGCTATTGTAACTTGGGTGAATATTACGTTGTGACATGGCCACATTTTTGGTCCAATTTGCAATTATTCCAATTATTCTGGGAAAGGAAACCTAGATGGTAAGAGACTAACAAGCCACCAACCACAGTCTGTTTTGCTTATATAATATTTATTTCGTAAATACCCCATAGATAGTACGCTTTGCTGGATTACCCCCTTGGTTTCAAAGCACTTCAGTGGACCTTTAACTCTCCTATTGCATCTAGGTCCGTTTTGATCCGGAAGTGTGGCTTTACAAATGAAATTATGCTGACATCTATTAGAGACACACATATATATACACATATATATACACATATATAACACGTTATACATAACATATACATATACATAACAGTCCACTCATATAGTGTATCACATACACTCATACATAAGTTGTATATGTACAGTATGTAAGACCAACTTGATCTGCATACATTCTATTTATATATATATTTATATATATATACTATAGCAAATCTCAATACTCGCTTATATCATCACAAAATGTAAACTATATTATTGCCCAGCTCTAATCTGCGAAATGTGAAGATATTAACATATAAACATTAGCATCATGATTTTCAGTAAATCTGCTTTGAAACAATGTGTATTGTGAAAACTGCTATACAAATACACTTGACTTGACCAAAGGAATTGGAATATTTCTGGCACGTAAATTACACACTTCACCTTTGATCACTAACGGCTTCAGCAAATATCTGAATATCAGAGGTAATTTAGTGTGCTAGTGAAACTGAGAATAGTGTGTGTGTGTGTGTGAGTGTGTGAGTGACAGTCTGGTGTAATGGTTACTCTCATGTGGAATAAATATTCAGGGTTTAATTTGCTAAATGAAGGCTCTGTGAGAAGAGACTGATCCTAATTACTAATAACCACACACACACACACACACACACACACACAGGTAACTAAGTCTACACTTTCCCATCTCTTTTGCCGCCGTGAGTGTGTGGTATCTGGTGTGTGTTACACAGGTGTGTGTTTCTTGTTAGATAAGGTGGTCGTCGTTCGCTCTGTGAAAGTAAGAGGTGAGTTTAGAGTGACTATTGTTATTAAATATCACTCTTAAGCTAATCATCTCATTTTCAAAGTGAAAGAGAGAGACAGCAAGAGGAAAGATGGAGAAACAGAAGCTCCAGTTCAAAACCTAGAGTCATTAGAGGTTAGAGAGTCAGTCAGTCACAAAAACAATTTATCTATAAAGGAAATGAATGGGATTTAAACTTCTGAAACCCAAGTGTTGCTCCATTGATTTTAGAGTTACTTACAGTAGCTTGTTGCTGAGCTAATAACACAATACTTTAATAAGCACACAAATATTTAGCCCACAAAATAGTGGACGTAGTCCATTTAGGTTTATATGATTTTTATCTATAGTTTGTTAGGTAGTTAATTAGTTAGTTAGTTAGTTAATTAATTAATTAATTAATTATATTTATATTGTAAGAATTAGTCTGTCTAAAAAAATGTTATATAAATACTTAAGGAATTATAAATTATAAATAAGGAATTAATTATATTAATATATTCTATTGAGAATAATTAGACAGATATTGGAAGAAAATGTCTGTTTATGTTTATAAACAGTGAATATATTACTAATAATAATTAATATACAAATATTAGAATACATATTCTATTTAAGTTTAAATGAATTGTTTTAATAAATCCTTTTTATTTGACTAATTTCATTTGATTAATTTATTAATGATATTTATATTAATAATAAATGTTATATTATATTAATAAAAAGGGATAGAAATGCTTCCATGATGCCTTATAATGCTTAAAACAGAATCAGAAGAGCTGCAGATTTGAGGGTAAGAAGGGTAAGTGAAAGATCACATGGAGGAAAGCTAATCAGTATGAACGTGTGTTATGTGACATTTTCATGGCGAAACTATATTAATGATATTGTGATTCGACATCCTGTAATACTGTGCTAAAGGTGCAGAGAAAACGAAATGTCAATGTCAGTATGTGTTCAATTAAAACTGGAATAACGTTTCTGACTAAAAAAACAACAATGAAGCAATAGTGCCAGTTGTTGTTAAACATGTTTTGAGATATGACATTCATTTTGCATAATACAGTTTTTTATACACTGTATATTCATTCCAAAAGCTCGTGAGTTTCCTACCTAGACAGCACTGTAGGGAATCACAGGCATAATCCCAACACAAAGGCTGTCTCAAATGGTAAACAGCATCGTGTAGCCTCATTAGAGACCTAATTTTGGACATATTCTGACTCCGCATCTTACAAAGCAAAGCAAAAATGGACTATTTCATTGAATACTTGTTTGCATACCTGATCACCATGTCGCAGTGAGCACACATAGGAGTGCGTGTGCCGGCAGGGATGTGTTCTGCCATCTGGACCAATGAGGCTTCGTCTTTTGGGTGTGGGCGGGGCATGGGGCGGTCTAAGGCGGGGCCTAAAGGTGTACTGTTGCTCACGACACCAAACGTGGGAGTAATGAGACCTGGCAAAAGACACAAACACTTGTTAGAGCTTTAGCTTGTCTTAAGGTGCGTCGGCTACCTAAGGCCTGCAGCTTAAATATATCTGAAGTATTGCAATTAAGTATTATTACTTAATCCTAACCTTAAAACAGAAACGATACATCAATTTGTCTTCTAGTGAGTGGAATAATGGCAGTTAAAGTCATCATGAAATCAAAACTGACAACTCTTATTTTTTATGGAACATTGCAGCATTTATCATCAACATAATTATTTTTTTATTTCCTTATACCCTTATAATACTTAATCAAAATAACTTCCCCTCCCTATAGCAGTGATATCTCTTTTCTGATGATGTGTTTAGTGGCGTGAGGGCGGGGCAACCTGTCAATCACATGAGATCCACCAATAGCAAACCACAACCATCCAATCAATTCCCCATGACAATATCAAACAAAAAAGCCATTTCACTTTGATATATATATATATATGCCACAATAGGGAAGAAAAGACTATCGCAGTGTGTTAAATTTACTAGCAATTTCAAAGTAAATCTTATAGCAAGTGTAGTGTGTCCAAACATTAGATTGGTAAAGTAGAGTATATTAGTGACATGCGGATCGCGGTTATATCTGCGGACACCGTGGATAATCCATGGGTCGGGGGGTCAAGTAATAAAAAATTTTTTTTCTGAAATTGTGGGTTGATGAGAAATCACAAATGATAGAAATATTAACTGCATTCTCTAAAATGTGAACGTGTTTAAAACTTAATTGTGTTGTCAGACACTATTTTGCAGAGTTTCATTTAGCTACGCAGTTGAGAGGTCCAGCAATGGAGGCAAAACAGATACGAGGGAAAATTCAAAAAGGACAATTAAAAACACAACGAAAGGAAGGAAGGAAAAAAAGGTGCGTTTTAGTGAAATAGTTCACCAGGACGAATCAAGTGCTGGGTATGTTATATGTAACAGCTGGGAAGCGCTGTATGTATATGACAATAAAATAATAAATTATATCCAGCCTTTGCTCCGGCTGAAGGTATTTAATATTTTGTGTGTGTTCGGGAAGCTGCAGTGACCAAGACATATTTAGACATACTGTCGCATATCTAGTTTATATACACATGCAGCATTATATACACAGTGCTTATTGGAAGACACTGTGGTCAGTATCTGGACAGAGAGAGTCATGTGCTGATTACCTGCTGTGTTTCTGACAGGCGTTCCTGGGGCTTTGGTCATAGTCTTAACAGGACAGGTGACATGAGTGTTGGGCTGAGGATCATCCAGCTCCTCGCTGAGAGAGAGAGAGAGAGAGAGAGAGAGAGAGAGAGAGAGAGAGAGAGAGAGAGAGAGAGAGAGAGAGAGAGAGATACTTATAAGAGCAAGACAAGAAGAGTGATAGAGAAAGTCAAATTCCAAACTACCTACTAACCGATTATGTACAGTGCTTTATGAAACCAGTAGAAATGTGCCAGATTTTGCGTTAAAATCAAACAAAATTGATTTTATTTTAAATTATGTATTAGTATAGTTTGGGGTTATTCAAGAGAAGTCTTCTGCTGCATTTATTTAATCAAAAACAAAGTAAAAAACAGTAATATTGTGAAATATTATTACAATAAAAAAAAAAAATCGTATTGTAATATATTTTAAAATGTAATTTATATAGCATCATTACTCCAGTCTTCAGTGTCACATGATCCTTCAGAAATCATTCTAATTTGCTGATTTGCTGCTCAAGAAATATTTCTGATTATCAGTGTTAAAAATGTTGTGCTGCTTCATATTTTTGTAGAAAAAAAACATGATCCGGTATTTTTTTCCGGCATTCTTTGATGAATAGAAATTTAAAAAAAACAGCATTTATTTAAAAAAGAAATCGTTTGTAACATTATAAATGTCTTTACTGTGACTTTAATGCATGGTTGCAGAAAAAAACTATTTAAAAAAAAACGTTTGAACGGTAGTGTACTGTATGTAGATAAAAACTACTTAAATTTCAGTATTTTTTCTCCTAAAAGATACTGTCCCAAAGTAATACGAATCTATTTAGGGTTTGTTGAGAATAATTAGAATTACAAAAAAAGTAAAACGTCTAAATGAATTGTGAAGAAATTCATATGTTTTAGGATCTTAATCCGAACATTGGCTGTATTTAATATGCAGATTAATGTTTTTGTTTCTGAGAAATGAGAACTGGACCTGTTTTTGTGAAACTCAGAATCCTGCATTTGCCAACATGTGCAGCACAGTGCAACCAGAGCACACTCGCCGGGGGAATAATGTATCCCACAATGCAAAGCATTCGTCAATGCAATCCCACCATTTTCAGTGTGGAAACAAACCAGAGCAAAAAAGTAATAACATCCACAATTATTTTTCTCATTCTTGACTCAATATTTGATCAGACTGTGAATGTGTACATTGTGTATATTTTTATATAAAAAATATGATGTGTGTGTGTGTGTGTGTGTGTGTGTGTGTGTGTGTGTGTGTGCGTGTGCGTGTGTGTGTGTGTGTGTGTGTGTGTGTGTGTGTGTGTGTGTGTGTGTGTGTGCGTGTGCGTGTGCGTGTGTGTGTGTGTGTGTGTGTGTGTGTGCCAAAAAAATGCACAAATGTCAAAAAGACGTTTGTACAGTTTTAAATAATAAAACAACATTTAGGGTTGAATAATTAAGTCAGATGACTTTGTGTTTGTTTGGTTAATGCGATTCTCTACACCTGTGTGAACTTGACAACTTCATACACCAAACAAATGTGCAATCAAATGAATTGAGACTTCAGAAAAATGATTAAGAAAAGTGAAGAGAAAAGATCCTGCGGCATCCTGAGACGAGACTCTATATTTGATATTTTGTTTTATATTTATATATGTAGTATGCACTAAGCAATATGCTAGTACTCCACTGTAAACAGCCAAAGCCACACGCAGCTCTCTCACACACACACACACACACACACACACACACACACAGCAGATCCAGCTCATTTCTACAGTACAGACAGACATTCGCTCATTAAATCCTCAGCAGGTCTGGCTGTGTCGTCCAGCAGCTTAAATTTAGTGAGGCACAAAGTGAATGTTGATGGACAGGGAGACAGAAGTTTGGCTCTTGTGTGGCCAACACAAACACACACACTCATACCCACACGTACTGTACCACCCGGATTCTCTGCCACACAACTGCGCTCTGTCAATCTCTCCGGCCGAATTACAAGCCCCCGGAGACAGAGTGTTATGGCAACGGCAGCCGTAGAAACCGAAAGGACCACCATTCAGTCCTGAATCCGGATACTGATGAAATATTCCACAGTGATGAAACACGTACACGCAGCTTCACCAAAACACACACAAATGTCAGAAAAGACGTCCGTACAGTTTTAAATAATAAAACAACAGATTTAGGGTTGAATAATTAAGTCAGATGACTTTGTGTTTGTTTGTGGTTAATGTGATTCTCTACACCTGTGTGAACTTGATACATCCAACAAATGTGCATTCAAATGCATTGAGACTTCAGAAAAATGATTAAGAAAAGTGAAGAGAAATGATCCTGCGGCATTTGAGACAAGCAGATACAGACTCTTTGTTTGATATTTTGTTATATTATATGATATGTTATATTGAGGTCAAGGAATGACCCTTTGAAAAAAGAAAGGGAAAAAAAACTCAATATTTTGGGTGAACCACTTAATAAAACTACTGGCAAATGCTAAACGTAGTATTTAATAATAATACATTATATTTCCATTTTTAATGAATGAATTAACATAAATGAGTTATTTTATTGGTGTATTTAACTGCATTGATAAACATTCATTAAAATCAATCATTTAATCATGTAAAGTCCTCATGAAATCAAAATGTACAATTCCCGTTATCCATACATATAAACTTTTTTTTTTTTTATTAATTTAAACTCTTAATCTTTAACCCTTTATGACCTGCCATAGAACAATTCCACCAGAGTATATCTTTGTATTTTTACATGCTGTGCTGTCATTCTTTGGAGAATTTTCATATGCCATACATCAAAATAATCCTTACTCTCCCAGTTTGAAGGCTATGTTAATAGTAACTAGATAAATATCTCAAAAGTGCAATAAACAAAAAGAAAAACCATTTAAAAAAAATTTTCTACATATTTTATTCAATACAAAAAAATAGATAAATGTCAACCTCAAACTTGTCAATGTGAATAACATGCATAAAACAATTTAAAACTATACTGAGTTGATTTGAACTGTTTACATAAATTCGTTTTTAAGATACACTCATTTTTACATTCTATCAAAAAAAGGGGGGGAAATGCCATGTAAAATATTCAATTACATTTGTGGTCAAACAGATAACATTTTGCTTTTGAATATTGATTGAACATTGAATTGGTTAAAATATAAAATAAATAGACCCTGTCAGAACAATTCATAATAAAATAAATATAAAATAAATAAATAAACTGTACTTTATCAGACCTTCTTAACGATAAGAAGGAACATATAGCAAATGGGAGTCAAACGGGAGTCAAACGCATGGTCAAATGACGCGGCTTGTGACGTCACAACACGCGACACACCCTGGGGTCATAGTGCACAGAACGTGATACGTAAATGAGCCATCGGAAGACGTAACTATCAATCGCAGATCTACAGAACATGTGTGCAAAGACGTGCAATGCTTTTTTTTGTAAACGCAAATTACGCAATTTGTACAGACTCATTAGAGGGTGAAAACAACGCAACATGAGCATGTTGGAGGCTTGATCTGAACATGTTACATCTCTGGTTTTGTATGCAAAAAGAATGATTGAGCTAGCCATTTGGTTTCAGTTTCTGTAGGCTCTTAAACAGACACGCAAACGGGAGCGCCGGCGCTCCCGTCGGTCTTAGAGGGTTAATCAATATGACTTCCCCTTCCTCTCACGGCATCATCTCTTCTCTTCTCTGATGACGTGTTTACTGGCGTGAGGGCGGAGCAACCTGTCACTCACATGAGATCCACCAATAGCAAACCACAACCATCCAATCAATTCCCCATGACAATATCAAGTCCCGCCCTACATTTTTTCTCATTTACATTTATGCATTTGGCAGACGCTTTTATCTAAAGCGACTTACATTGCATTTCAAGGTACACTGCTCGTTTAAGAAGCAGTTTTACTCAGATATACAAATATATATATTTAGATGTCTATTTATATTTCAATTTGACATTTACTTTAATTTTAAATTTAAAACACCAAACAAACATGTCCTGTTGCAGTACTCTGCTGATATCAGATGGTAATGCCATCCATGTACTTACTGTATATACTGTATGTATTTTTTTCTAACATGTGCAAAGTAGTACATCAGCACTTTTGGTACTTTATTGTTAGGGATGTCCCGATCAGGTTTTTTTGCCCTCGAGTCCGAATCCGAGTCATTTGATTTTGAGTATCTACCGATACCGAGTCCCGATCCGATACTTATATAATACATAAAAAAAGAATAAAGAAGAGAGAAAAAACAGATCCAGGATGTTCCTTATTTTTTATTTAATTCACCTTATTTTAACATTCAACAACTCTGTTAACAAACAGAGCACTTCTGTGAGGTAGCTTGAACAATCAAGTACTAAATGACATAAAATCTTCACTTTTGGACTTTAGTGCAACAGTAAATATAGAAAAAGTCTAATATAAAAACAAATAGCACCTCAACTTAAAATACCCGGCAGGTATGTAAACAAAAAATAAAAATGTTTTAAAAGTGTATAAAAAAATAATTAGAATATATATATATACATTAGGGGTGTAACAGTTCACAAAATTTGCGGTTCGCTTCGATACAATACAGCAAAAAGAAAAAAATGCTAGAGAAATTTCCTATTTATTAAAAGAAAAACTATTTTTAAATAAGTTTGAGTTTTCCTACATCTTGAAACTTTCAGGTTTATAAATGGGTGTAATCTTTGAAGGATGAACAAATAATGTTTTGGTAATCACATTAAAAATAACATTTAAATATATATTTATATAATATTTGAGTTTTGAAGTGCAACATTAAATCCATGTTCATTCACGGCACAATGTTACTCCTGGTTCCCACGTCAGCGCTGTTTGATCTAATAGAGAACTACGGTTACGAGAAATTTGAATGCTTCTCACTAGATCTCGCAGCAATGTTATTACTTCAGTGGCGAATTCAAATGTTTTCTTCACTGTATCTCTTAGCACAGTGTCGCTTGATCTCGCGCTGCACAGATGGTGCTGGTCCGAACTTATAAATGGTCCGTTAAGCACAATATAATGTAGCGCAGATTCGTTCCGCTTTCAATACGTTTGCCATTTGATGTTGCGCAACGTTGTGGTGATCGTGCCAGCGCGGATTTTGTCTTCAGGAGAAATGGTCCAAGGAATCGTTCGGTTTGTATGCGTACCGAACCGGAAGCCTCGTACAGAAACGGTTCAATAATTACGAATACATGTAGGCCTACCGTTACACCCCTAATTTACATATATCCGAGTCCTGATCGGGAGCTAACGTCCGATTCCGATCGAGTCTGAAACCACGTGATCGGGCCCGATTTCCGATCGCGTGATCGGATCGGGACATCCCTATTTATTGTTAGTGAAATTGATGATCCTTCATATACAGTACGGAATGAGAGACATCTGCAGACCAATCCTAGCACATTGGTCATCAGCAGAAAAAAAGTGTTAGAGGAAGAAGGAAAAGATAACTCATGGTGAGAGCAGGGTATAGCAGCGGAGGAGCACACAAACACACGGGAACGACAGAAAACAGACACATCTTCACATGTCCCGTCTCCCCAGATATAAGACCGATCGTTACGGCTCTCAGCCAATCAGATTCATTACAGAGCAAATAATCCAATCAGACTGGAGCAGCACAGCAAGCTAATCGAATGAGAGAGGAGCGATAACAAAACACACAGGAAGTTTTCCATCACACACATATCCATGAGCAAAGGACGGGATGAAATCTGTCTTACTGTAAACATGCACATAGTGATAATCTGAGCCCATTTATCACATATACACTACCGTTCAAAGGTTTGGGGTTGGTAAGATTTTTTATGTTTCTGAAAGAAGTCTCTTATGCTCACCAAGGCTGCATTCATTGTATCAAAAATACAGTAAACAGTGATATTGTGAAATATTATTACAAATTTACAATGGATTTTAAAAAGAATAGTTCCGGTCCTTGATTCTGATTGGTTAAGCCGCGTTCAAAGCCGTTGTAAATGACTCTACAAATATACACCTGTGACCTTATGACGTCAGTATTACTGATCCACTGCATCTGTGTGTTTAAATAAATATTCAAATAAATATTTTCATGAACTAACCGTTATACAAAAGCAATCAGCCCTGTGAAGCCGTGGTTTACAGTGAATCAGCTAAGGGGGTTTTAGGCAATAAATAAATTCTTACTTTAATTTATTCCTGTGATCAAAGCTGAATTTTCAGCATCATTACTCCAGTCTTCAGTGTCACATGATCCTTCAGAAATCACTCTAATATGATGATTTGATACTCAAGAAACATTCCTTATTATTATCAATGTTAAGAAACAACTGTGCTGCCTAATATTAACTGCTTGATTGTGCTCCTTAATATTAACAATAACATACATTAATAAATGGAGTTTACTTTCAGCATGGTTTTAATATGTAACCATAAAATGTTTTTGTATTAAAACTTCTCTGAAAATGTATGCTTATATATGCAAATGAGGCATTATCTAATTCAATATGCACTCATTTTCATACATTTCCAGAACAGAAATTTGAACATTGGATGCAGGTTCAAAATTCTTGTTTCGTTTTTACAGAGGAGATTTTAGAGATCTCTTTTTATCACTCCATAGTCCATAAATCAGAACAGAAACAGCCAGGGATAAACAAATATATATATATATATCGTAAAAATCTTCAAAATATAGAAAGGAGTAAAATAAGTGCTGTTGAAGTGGAGATTTCTGCCTTTTTTTTGGTCCTGAGACTTCCACAGAAGATATATGTACATGTTTTAATATTTAGACCACTTCTATTATTGATTTGCTGTCAGGATGTGAAGAAAGTTTCAACCAGTATAACAAAAAGTGTTTATAAAAAATGACCTCCCCTTTAATGAAGAAACATGCAAAGAGAGTGCATTTGAACCTGTGTTCCCAGTGTCAGGGGTAACGTAACATAACACAATTAAAAGAGATGTAAAAGAGACATCACATTGTGTCATAATCTCACCAGTGAAGATCCCACTGTCTGCAAACTCTCATATTATCTGCGGAGAAGCGAATCAGTGCTGTCCTCTAGTGGAAAACATGATCACTGCTGCAGCAGATAAACTGACATATTCATAAATGACTGAAACATATCCCTGTTACTGTGCAAAGTCATGTGAACCAAAGTCATGTGAATGGGGGAAATACAATAACCAATTGTATCATCTAATTTCTGATCAAATATGTTGCTTCACAATATTACAGAAGTTAAATGCGTGAAGCTGTTTTTCCTAGAACTGTGAATAAAACTTTATGACCCATTTGGACACTGAGAAGTCATAACAACCATTTCTGGATCTTTGTACTGAGTTCATTTAAAAGACCCACTTTCATTTTCAATTAATGCCATAACTTAACTGATCAGTTAAATATCATTAACAATATCAATAACATCTGTTGTGCTAAATAATCCAATGACCTTTACTCGTGGATCTTACAGTGAACTGACTGGGATTGAATTTCAGGATATGATGTATTTTAGTGCCGCAACAGAGGGAAAAGCAGAAAGAAAATAGATAAAAACAGACACAAAGGAGGAGAAATCGAGAAGAAGACACGGCAGGAAATACAGGCCACTTTATTCTAATTTTGCTGTATAAGGAAAACTCATTGAGGAAGGAATTCAATGATAAATGACAATAAATTGTACATTTGCAAGCATGAAATAAGATTCAGCAATGTTTAAAAAGAATGGCCTGGGTCTAAAACTTTGTTGAAAAGCATCTGTGACATGCTTAACAGAAAATAAAATTCTATTTTCTAAAAATAAATTATATTTACAGTAACGCACTCACAATAGAAGTCAATAGGGCACCAAATAAATATTAAAATAAACACAATTTTGAAAATATAACAACATGCTAACATGGGAGTAGTGTCATAAAATTGCATTTAGATCTTGTGTCATGAGCATGCAATTAAGATACATTCTGTTAAGTAGAAGAATCATTTCAACCAAAATAATAAAGCAATAATAAAGAACTAAAACTATTAAGCATTTTCACAAAAATATGAGCTGCACATTTCACCGTAGAACGTCTTTCCTTATAGACGTCCATGAGTGCATTTCTGTAAATGCTGGGTTTGATTTGTTTTAACTGACAGATGAGGTGAAATTATTTTCAGTGTTAATCAACAGATGTTGCATATGGAGTTTAACTAGTTTGGTTGACCAAACTAGTAAGACCAAAAGCTGAAACATCACAGAAAGCCACACGACGTGTAATACAATACTGTAGTGCAGCTAATAAACTTCACTAAATCCATAAGAACTGAGCTGGAGATGCATGTTGAATCTTCACACACACACACACACACACACACACACACACATTAAAGAGCTCATGTTTTAAAGTTTTTCTGATAAAGCTTCAGTCACAGTCTCTCTTCAGATTAGAAGCATCCCACACAGACCCGCACACACACACACACACGCACACACACACATCTACAACAGGCTGAGGACGTTAAGAGTTCGAGCAGACACTCCATGGTGCCAGTCTCTGAGCTTATGATATTTGGGTCCAATCTCTGGATTAATCTTCACAACCCTGTTGTTCACAGGGAATGAACAAGAGAGAGAAAAACAGAAACAGGAAGACAGTATGAAAAGCTCTAGAAGTGGATGTCAACGGCACTCAGATAAACCATGCAGACAGAAAACGCCACTGCAAACACATTGAAGTCAACACACTAAATCAAAATTGACAATAACTATCAACCTGTCACTCACATGAGATCCACCAATAGCAAACCACAACCATCCAACCATCCAATCAAATTCCCCATGGACAAAATCAAGCCCCGCCCTACTTCCATTTCATGCTGACTTCAAACTCACTTCTGTAACTCAGTCCCACACCTTTAATCTGCCTAATGTCTTACTCCAACAAGCATAACAGATACACAGCACACACTGTATTACAATAACTATAATACTCTCAATATTGCTTATATGTGGAAGTGCAAAATAATAGTCTCACGCCAGTTTCTAAATTTTTACACAAGTTGTAGTTTTGACTGCATTCATCGAGCTCAACCATGAAACCCTTATTTGAATATTTTTAATTGATCTTTAATGAGATCAATTAAAGATCTCTTTAACTATGAGAATGTTTATTAGTTACTACAAAATAACTTGTTTTTATTTTATAAATTTTGTCTATTTAATCTGACATTATAATGCATTCTGTATCATATTTGATACACACATTTCCAAGGTCTCTAAATTATCAACATGATCAAAACTTTACTGAAAACCCTGCTGAACACGATGTACTACATGCTTTCTGTAGTTTGATTGATAGTTAATATTTCTTTAGCAAGTAAGAGGCCTTTTAGGATCATTGTAAAAACATCTCCCTTCAGCTCGTGGTTCACGTGTCTTTTTGCTGTGAAATATTTAGTAAAAGTCAACATAAGAATAACTTTTATATTATTATTCATATTTCAATTAATAATATTCCAGCACTAACTGGACTAAAGCAACTTAGGTTTACTTGATAATCCATACATCTTGTTTTATAAAAGGCCTTTTAAAATGTGAATATCAAATATGATCCATCAGACTTTTGAGGAACGTTTATTTGTTCACCTCTCAATTATCACTGTATTGCATTATATGTTTAAAAACTACAGAGCTTTGATCATAAAACTAAGCATTTATACTAGGGCTGTCAAACGATTAATCACGATTAATCGCATCCAAAATAAAAGTTTGTGTTTACATAATATATGTGTGTGTACTGTGTATAATTATTTTGTATATAAATGCACACACGTATATATTTAAGAAAAATATGTTATTTATATATAAAATGTTTATATTTATATAAAATATACATTATATATAGGCTACATTCAGTCTATATACAGTATATACATGCAAATATTTATTAAATACACATGCATGTGTGGGTATTTATGTATTAAATTATTTTACACAGTACACACATTATTATGTAAACACATTACATATATTATGTATATTATGTAAACACAAACTTTTATTTTGGATGCGATTAATCGCAATTAATCGTTTGACAGCCCTAATTTAAATATTATCACATATTATTGGGAGATACATAGTGACAGCTGATATTTATATTCATATGATGTAAGAAGTACGTATGTTTTACTTATAGTGTGTTATATATTTATTTTGTTCATAGAAGTATCAGCAACTGCACCAAATGACATATTTTTGCTCAGTTTGCGCCCCTGAAGAAAATTTCGGTGTTTTTTCTCTTGGAGTATGAGCTCCATATTCTATGAGCCATAAAATAAAAGCCTATATATCAAATACGGGACTCTACAAAAAAAAAAAAGAAACACATGCAAAAACATTTTTTTGATTTTTTTCGAAATATAGATTTAATAAACCGTTCAATTTAAAAAAAAAAAATCTGACTATTATTTCAAATGTAAAGCTTTGCAGGGTTAAATATATAATGTTTAATGGTTATTACAACAAAATGACTAAATCACACAAATAGTCTAGTAAAGGTTGCAAAATTACAAACCGAAACAGAAAATAAATTAAAAATTTAGTTTGACCTTCTGAGGGTGAAGATCAACATTTTCTAAAGGTCTTTTTCAGTGTCGAGAAATAAAGAAAAACACTATTTTGTGCACTATTTGTGATCTGCACATGCTGGTTAACTAGAGCCAGAGCTTTAAAAATGGCCAAATCACACAGGTCAATAACAGCACACACACGGTACAGCGACCCTAAACAATGTGATCAACATCACAATACGAGCAAACACACTGGCAGGAAGAGGAACTTACTTTGTTGTCTTCTTTGCTGATTCAGCCTCCTGTGAGGGATCTGATACAGATAAACATGACAGAAAACATTCATTATGACATGCTTTCATGTGATAGATAGAGGTAAAGACACATTCACATTCTCTTACTTCCTCCTGTTCACTGAAATTTGATTTAAAACATCAAAGTTCCTGTTTAAAATCTCAATTTCAATCTTAATCTCAGAATCAGTATTGAAGGTTTTGCACACAATGGGCCTCGTTCATGAAACATGTGCAGAACAAATGTCTGTGTAAATGGTTCGTAAAACCATTGTTACGCATAGTACTGTAAAATTGAATTCAATTGGGACATTTTATCTAAGAATGTTTTTATGAACGATTTACACAGAAATGCATTCTGCCTGTTTAATATGAGGACCAACATTTTATTTAGGATCAAAATGTATATAATGCATCAATATCAGTTCCATAATATATATATATATATATATATATATATATATATATATATATATATATATATATATATATATATATATAAATAAATAATGAGGGCAATAATAATAATAATAATATAATAATAATAATATATAATAAACTCTGAGGGCATATTTTTTCTAACATAAAAGTGTGTTGCTCTTTTATATGGAACAATTGAATTCAATCAATACATTACTAATTTCTACATCTAAATAATTTAATTAAATAAGTGTACCTAGAAAAGCATTTATAAATAAATAAATCAGATGTTGCAAATAAAAAAAAACTACAAAAAGGAACAATAAAATAAAATAAGATAATAGAATAGAATAATTTTTTTCCACTCTCACCAAGTTCAGATTCAGTGCCGGTGATTTGGGCCAGGATACGGAAGGATCGGGACTGTGAAGTTCCTGTCCGCGGGCGCCAGTCCTCTGTGTCCTCCATGATGCGTTTCCTGCTGGCATCACCGTGAGTTGGGACGTGGTAAAACTCAATGTCTGTCTCTGTGATAGGCTTACGAGGAAGTCTACACACACACACACACACAAAGAGAGATACTGACTGTCAGTCGTGTGTACATGTAATCATGCTGCTCATCAAATGCACAAATGAAGCAACTGAGAATTTGAGTAACAAGTACACTGCTGCTTATCCCCCCTTTACCTGTAAACTGGAGGTTTTCTGAACGAGGAAGGAGGCATAAGAAAAGGAATAAGCAAGTTAAAACATTGTAATCATTCTCTATCAGAGGAGTTTTACACACATTACAGATGTACTCACTTAGACACAGCTGGAGGACCACTATGAAGAATCAAATAAAAAATTGTCATCACATAACGGACAGCTTTTGGAGGCATTTGAGTCAAATATTCAAATATGTATGATAACCATAGCTTCTGCCAAAATACTGCATTGTTACTAGTCAACTGTAAAATCACCGTTAGTAGAGTCTTAAAAAAAACGTTCACAATTTTCCTGTAATTACTAATATCCAGTACATTTACACAGCTTTACTGTAGTGTAACTGTAGTAATGAACTCAAGTTGAGGAAATGAAAGTTAGAATATATGCACTCGACCAGTAGACGGCGCTGCTGCACATGGAACAAAACATGTACAACAGGCTCATAATTAATATTAAAATGAGTGTTAAAATTAAACTTTTGCAATTAATATCACATATTAATATTAATATTGAGTACAACTATGGTATTTTGGCCAACTGTGTGGTTACCAAAGGTAATCTTTGTAATGTAACTTGAATATAAAAAGCACTCATTTAGTTAAAAACTTATTTTAAGACTGAGTTTTTTTCGTTTCAAAATCTTCCAAGAAAATGAAACAACTCTGTAGTTCAAGCAATGAAAGTTAGAAATGCACTAGACCAGTAGATGCACATGGAAAGAAACGCATGCAACAGGCTCATAATTAATAGTCTTCTTAAAAATAAACTTGTGCAATCATTTTCCTGTACTTTTTTATCAAGTACATTTCTACAGGTTAACTGTAGTTTAACTGTTGTGACTATGGTATTTAGACCTGTATAGTTGCCATTGTAAAACCTGTAAAGTAACTTGAATTCAAAAAGCACTAATTTAGATCTGAAAAACTGAATCAAGTGAACATCATCTTAAACAGAAACATGAGCTTTTGAGTTCTAAAATCCTCAAAGAAAATGAAAACTTTGTAGTTGAGGAAATGAAGGTTTAACATGCATGAGACCAGAAGATGGCGCTGCTGCACATGGAATAAAAGACATGCAACAGGTTTATGAAGCCTGAGCTTTCAGTAAGACGTCCGAAATCTACAAGCTACGTCAATCCAATCTCTCAAAAAAAAAACATTTTTTTTTTTTTTACATCCAGTACATACTGATCGTGCCAAAGCCCGTCTGTACTGACCAAGCATTCATAAGCTGTCAATAAATCAACGCTGACAGGCTGAGGACCGTGTGTGTGACGAAAGAGTGTTGGCAGGTTTCATTTGCTAACTCAGTGTGTTTGACAAACTGATATGCGAGTAAAAAAAAGCTGACTACCTGAAGACCACCACTGCGATAAAACACATCTCAGTTGGAACATGACATGCATATCATCAAACTCACGTCAACAATCTCATGCAATGAAAACAGACACACAATGAAACACAAACCCATCTTTGCTTTGCTTGAGTGCGCTCTGCATTAAAGCGATAGTTCACCCAAAAATTAAAATTCTGTCATCAATTACTCCCCCTCTTTCGTTCATCTTCGGAACACATACGAAGATCTTTTTAACTAAAATCTGGGATAATTCTGTCCCTCCATTGACAGCCTGCAATTACCACTTTTAACTCTGGAAATTTGGACTAAACCACTCAATTCATATATGGATTAGTTTTACGATCTCTTAATGAACTTTTTGAAGCGTCAAATTGGTAGTTGTGTGGCTGTCAATGGAGGCACAGAATTATCTTTGGGGTTTGGAATGACAGGAGGCTAAATAATGACAGAATATTTGGGTGAACTATACCTTTAAAAGTCATTGTTACATAATCAGCGATACTACATTAATAATAAAAAAGTACTAATACTACCATGTTTTTTTAGTAAATACCATGGGACATGAATATGGCGGTCATTCATTACCATGGTAATTCTATCTTTTTATTTTTGGACATGGTATAATCATGATACTGCAATGGTATTCTTTACCAAATGCCATGAATCTGGTAATCATTCCAGTGCTACAAAACACATCCAAATACCATGGTATTACCATCTGGTACATCACTTTGTCAACTGTATGCCACAGTAAGCTTTTGTAAGGGAGTGTGTAAAACTTCAATGATTTGCTTAGTGACTGGTTTATTTTTTGTTTATTTGTCTGTCATGTGAAAATCATAAGTCTAAGTGTTTAAGTTTAAATAAAGTTAAATAAAAGCAAAGTGCTGCCATTAAAAAAAACAAATAAATTTGGGGATTTCACTGGAAAAAACAAAAAGCAAAACAAAACTGTTATATTAGGCAACACACACACACACACAAACACACACACACACACACTCACACACACACACACACACACACACTCACACAATGAAAGGAGAATCTATATGGTACTAACTTTATGGCTGGAGTCATCTGCTGAAAAGCACATTGAGGAGAAAATAACCATTAAACACACAATCATCACTAACTCAATATACACAACAACACTGATTCCTAAACCCCTCTGAGACAGACAACAGCTGAAGACACACACAAACTATCAATATATCATAAAAAAAAACAATCAAACTGTCAAACGTGGATGGTTGAGGCACAAATACAAATGAATGAAATCAGGAATTATTAAACAACAGCTAATTTAACTGTGCATTTACTGTACATCTAGTAATTATATAGTGACCAGAAAGATTTACAGAATAATATAGAATATTTAGGCAAATAATAATATTTACATATAAAATATTAATATTTGGATAAAATAATATTTTAAATGACTTTTTAAACTTTTGATATTTTTATTGCAATTTGACTCAACTTTTTATTTAATTTTTTCAGTTTTTCATATATATAAATGTTTGTGGACAAACATAAAAATGTGGTAGATCGATATATTGGCCAGACCAGTTCCCAAAATTGTGCACATTTTCTGTTCTCAAATGTATTCTGTGAGATTAATATTGTGAAAATAAAGCAATTGTAAATTACATTACAAATTGTATATATATGCCACCCTGCTCTTAAGATATTGATATCAGCATTAGCCATTAAAAACAGCATATCGGTCGACAAAGAGCAAGACAAACTCAATCCAGAAGAATTATTTCCATTCAAACTAAGTACAGTATCCAGAACCAGGTACACACAGGGTTGCATTAAGGAGGAATATGGTTTCTCAACAGTTGCCTATAAAAATCACAGACACAGGCTTGGCACTGATTTGACTCTTTAATGTACAGCTGTATTAGGATAATGAGGAGGATTTATCAGAGTTTACAAGAGAGGGAGGAGAAACCATTAGATGAGTGCACACTATGACGAGAAGCATTTGGTTTTCATCAGTTTTCTCTCCCACGTCTCTAATATTTTACTCTTTCTCTCCTTTTTATCTAGTGAATATAATGCTCTCAAATGGTCAGAACGAAATAGTAGCATACTAGGTCAGCCCAGTGTCCCATGCATACTACTATGTACACATAGTTGCAAAAAATAGTATGGCATTCTAAGCACTTAACGAAAAGCAGAACGGGTTTATTGGGTGATTAAACTATAATCTGCGCTGTTATCAGGCTGATATTATACTATTAAAGTTATTAGTACACAGAAACAAACAAAATGCATCACAACAAACACACTGATCTTATGAGACGTGCGTGTGTGTGTATCCCAGAATATGTGGGTGCATCAGCACATGTAATCAGATAGTTCTTCTGCGTAATAATGTCAATCAGCACTTTAAAACCATCGTTAGAATATGAAACCCAGAAGGGAGGTTTGCACACACTCGAAATACATCTGAGCTTCCCCTGGGACATTATCCAAGGGAGAGCCCTGATTCACACACACCAAAACACATAACGGATACCATTACGCAGATCTAAATATACACACGTACATCAGAGCCACTGACAACCACTCATAAACGAACAAAATCTCACATACTGTACGTCACTGAACGAAAAGAGATACAGAGAGATGCTGCCAGAGTCTTCAGACCATGAAACAACATTCTGGAATAAAGACCCCCCAAAAATATATTAAACGAATAAGAAAAATTACAAAAATGAGGAAGCATGGAAATATTCCTACTTTGGTTGGGTTTAAATGTTGGCATGACTTCTGATAAATGGATATGATGTGGCATATTGGTCTTCCAAGTATTCAAAACTCAGCTGTTGTGTACTTGTGCTCTAATCCAACCAGCTAAGGTACATCATGGAAACCAACTAAACACACAATGATATTTGGATATGATGCATATTTTTTGGCATCATTTAGACATCCAAACACAGCAGCCTGGAATTCAACAGGGAGGATGGAGCTCAAAAGTGAGTTACGGAAGCAGAACTTGCATTCGAAATCTCTGCAATAACGGCAATATATGAACCTTTCAGATAGACCAACCATCAGTTCCAAGGTTGTTAAAAAATAGTAATAAAAAATATTGGTAAGGTAGAATGTTAAGTTTAGGTATTGGTTAGGATTAAAGGGATGTCGAATATGGTTTAAATTATTTTAAAACATTCTGATTCCAAACATTAATTTTATTGATAGTTAATTAGTTAATTGTCACATTGTGGGCGGGGGGGGGGGGGGGGGGGGGGGGGTGTATGGCTACCCGTCCCGAGACACTCCGCCCTGAAGGGATCCGCCCTGGCCCCCTGAACGGTCGGATCTGCCATGGTCCCCTGAACCCTGAACGGTCGGATCCGCCATGGTCCCCTGAACCCTGAACGGTCGGATCCGCCATGGTCCCCTGAACCCTGAACGGTCGGATCCGCCATGGTCCCCTGAACCCTGAACGGTCGGATCCGCCATGGTCCCCTGAACCCTGAACGGTTGGATCACCCATGGTCCCCTGAACCCTGAACGGTTGGATCACCCATGGTCCCCTGAACCCTGAACGGTCGGATCCGCCATGGTCCCCTGAACCCTGAACGGTCGGATCCGCCATGGTCCCCTGAACCCTGAACGGTCAGATCCGCCATGGCCCCCTGAACGGTCGGATCCGCCATGGTCCCCTGAACCCTGAACGGTCGGATCCGCCATGGTCCCCTGAACCCTGAACGGTCGGATCCGCCATGGTCCCCTGAACCCTGAACGGTCGGATCCGCCATGGTCCCCTGAACCCTGAACGGTCGGATCCGCCATGGTCCCCTGAACCCTGAACGGTCGGATCCGCCATGGTCCCCTGAACCCTGAACGGTCGGATCCGCCATGGTCCCCTGAACCCTGAACGGTCGGATCCGCCATGGTCCCCTGAACCCTGAACGGTCGGATCCGCCATGGTCCCCTGAACCCTGAACGGTCAGATCCGCCATGGCCCCCTGAACGGTCGGATCCGCCATGGTCCCCTGAACCCTGAACGGTCGGATCCGCCATGGTCCCCTGAACCCTGAACGGTCGGATCCGCCATGGTCCCCTGAACCCTGAACGGTCGGATCCGCCATGGCCCCCTGAACGGTCGGATCCCCCCATGGTCCGCTGAACCCTGAACGGTCGGATCCGCCATGGTCCCCTGAACGGTCGGATCCGTCATGGTCCCCTGAACCCTGAACGGTCGGATCCGCCATGGTCCCCTGAACCCTGAACGGTCGGATCCGCCATGGTCCCCTGAACGGTCGGATCCGCCATGGTCCCCTGAACCCTGAACGGTCGGATCCGCCATGGTCCCCTGAACCCTGAACGGTCGGATCCGCCATGGTCCCCTGAACCCTGAACGGTCGGATCCGCCATGGTCCCCTGAACCCTGAACGGTCGGATCTGCCATGGTCCCCTGAACGGTCGGATCCGTCATGGTCCCCTGAACGGTCGGACCCCTGTGAAGTGAGGACAGGCCTTCCGGGAGGGGGGCGTTCTGTCACATTGTCAGTCTGTTTTGATTTCTGTCTTTGTCTGTGTTCTGTCAATTAGTTCAGTTCTGTCTTTCTCCGCCCCCTCCCTGTTTGTTTCTATGGTGTTTGATTGATTGTTAGTTTAGTTCAGGTGTGTCTTGTTAATTTGCTCTTCAGTTCTGTCAATTTAAACCCTGTGATCTCTTTTGTTTTTTTGTCAGTTCTTAACATTTCATGGTTTGGATGTTCTGTTCCTGTATCCGTGATCCTGTTTTTTTGAAGTTTTGAGTTAGTCTTTAAATAGAGGGAATGCATTGACGTCACTTTCCCGCCGAAATAAGCCCCCTCAGCTGGACTGAGTGGCAAAAGAGCTGCTGCGTGACTGCATTTAATAGGGGAAACTGCGAAAATGCTCCTCTGTTCTGTAGCTTTTGGCAGTCTGTAAAAATATACCTCCAATTTTTTGTCAAATCTAGTTGTACAGTCAATCGCAAAGCTCTTTCACGCTTTATATGTGTTGTGTTTGTTTTTCGCGGCATTCACGCTGATAACAAATGCAGCCGCTCAGTCTTTTTGCCACTCACTGTGCCTAACTGCAGGCACTCTGGCCGACGGTGACGTCACGCGCATACCCTCTATAAAGCTGCTGCATGTAGATCCTGTTTCATCCTTGCTGCAACCGATTGTAACATTAATATTGTTGCATTACAGCAGGGTTTCCCAAACGAGGATTTGTGAGTTTATGAACAAGCAAATAAATGAAATTGATTGTAAATTAATTAAATTGAATGTATCATTAACATGAACAAATGGTGCTGCACAATTAATCAAAATAAAACTGATCAAATCGTGATTACCAAATAAAAAGCTGTGATTTGATTAATGAAATGCATAATCGGATGCGCTGTGTGTTTCAGAATGAAGAGCGGTGCTGTGTTTATTTACACGCTCACAGCTTATAAGAGCTTGTTTTCAAAGCAGCCTGGTTCACAGTAAATGCTGCTTCTCACAAACTCCACTTTAATGTGCAATTGGGAATGCAATGTGCGCTAGGTTTACTTTATTTACATATTTTCCAACATGTTTGTGTACAGAAGTTTACAGCATTTAACTAATATTCCACCAAAATAAAACGTCGAGGAGTTCAAATGTAAAAAGCTTGAGGGTTTGAACATTTGAAAGCGAAGAATTTAAGATATAAATATTTGTATTGTAACTTGTAGTGTTATAATTATAGTCTTTTATTTTCTGTTTTCATTTGAATTTTAAAGCTTAAGTAAATTTTTTTTTTTAAATACTTTTCATTTCAGTTTTAGTTATTTTAGTACATCAAGTTAAACTAAATGAAAATGAGAAATGTTTCTTTGGCAACTAGCTGAAATAAAATTTGTTTATTTTATTTCAAATTTTTTATGGTTTTAGTAAACTATAACAACCCTGGTTTAGCTGGTTGAAAAAGCTGGTTTAGCAAGACGAACCAGGTGGTCTCCCAGTCTGACCGGCTTAAAGATGCCCAAATCCTCCCTAAAACCCGCCAACAGACCAGCCTGGTCATGCAGAGAGACCCAGCAAACCTGCAAGCACACAGTCTTTGCGCCTTTGTCCTATATTAAAGGTCCCCTGACATGGGGTTATTTTATTATTTTATAATGTTTCCTGGGTTGCCCTTATAATGTTAGCATGTTTTTTAGACCAAAAATAGTCATAATTTAGAAATAAAAGGCATTTTTCCTAGCCTGATTTTAGCCTCTGATTTGAACGCTCTGTTTGAAGGGGCGTGTCTGCTGTGGGATTCAGTGGAACCGCCCACTGCTGTGATTGGCTGACATGCTTGCATATGAAATAGCTACGTATTACATGTGAAACTCACTCGAATACTTTTACTACAGCTATTATACGTTTTTACTATTACAGCTATCGAGATTAACGAATCGTGAGAAGTTTTTTAAAGTATTTAGATCTATTCCCATCACATAAATGTTGCCTTGATGAGCATTGAGCAACCAGATGACAGTCTGTTGATCGCGAGACTGAAGATCTTATCATTGCAACACAGTTTCTGCACTCTCTCTAATGCTTTCACCAATGCCAACACGATGATGTACATACAGTAAGACCATCGTTGTGCAGTGTAACGCGCATCATTGATTTCATAACGAGTTGTCCAGATAAACTCGCGCTGTGTGGAAAGATTGTTCTTTAATCGCTTTCTGTATAATTTGTTCACAATTTAAATAAGATTATTTTCATCCTACTAAAAGAAACGATGTGAAGTTGATATTTTAGTCACTGGCTTGACTTACTGATGCATAAAGTTTAACAGTATTTAACGATTTTGAGAGAAAGATTAACTTACCGGTACCTGTCTGAACTTGAACAATTAGGCTACACATCAGAAATTGTTGCTTGGTAGCTCGATCGATTTATTTTCAGACGTTCATCAAGTTGAGGAAACAGTCGTCTGTAAAATGTTTGGACCATACAAAACTTTGGGAAGTTGTGTCGGCGCATTTCCAGAGAAAATAAAATGAACCCATTGATTCTTCAGAGGCTCGGATGAAGGAACTAAAAAATACTTTTGTGTTCATTTGTACATACGAACACTGATCAACTGCCATGCTTCGCTCGTTTGCAAGCCATGATATCTCTCGAGGAAAAACTCAAATCTCAAAGCTATTTCTCTAGGAAAAACTAAAATCGTGCCGGTGCGTTCGAACTTCCTGTTCCTAGCTCGTTTTCTCATGGGCGAGCCAAATTCTCCGGCCGGGCAAAGCAGAGAAAGGGGAGGTTACCTTTCCTCCTTATGACGTCATAAGGAGGAGATTCAAGATCAGCGCGTCTGAGCTGCAGAGAAGAGAAAAATAGCCAAAGCTCGGTTTACACCGATTGAAAATTCTAGACACGAGGGGACCAAATACAGGCTAGGGGAACTAATACCGGTATTAATCTTAAAAAACCTCAGAAAGTGAAAATTTCATGTCAGGGGACCTTTAACAATTAGTTTTTCCTTCAAATCAAATGCTGTAATGTTGTGATTCATCTCAGAGCTGGGAGGTTGTGTATTTTCTGAAACGTCTATAGCGAAAATTAACTGGAAATATACTTTCAGAACCCAGACCTCTGAAAAGTTGGTGTCACTTTTGAGCTCTATTGCTCCCTTCACATGCTTTCGGAAATATCGTAAACACGAGTTTCCTAGTTAAAAATTGGACATGAACGCCCTCTCAAGTCATGTTTACTACTTGGAAGTTCGGTGATAATTTTGATATCCAAGTTTCCAAGTTGGGCGGGCCATAAACTTTGAACATGACGAGGGGAGAACGATTGCTGCTGTGACTGGTATTCTTTATTGTTTTTTTCACAACAGCTACATCACTTTGTCTTGTTAAAGTAGTGCATATTTACATATATGAATAACCATTTGAAGCGTATTGTACGTTTTAGCGGAAATAGCTTGTATTTGAACGAAATTCCAGAATCATCAGCAAGCGGACTATCTAGATAGCACGTGATCGGTGAATGTTTATTTGGTTGTCAATGAATACCGCTAAATATCACTTTGATTTTAATAAGATTTTCCCAATAAATAGGCAAGAACAAAACTGGCGTCCTCCATGTTCCTTGTTCTTTCGGACAGCAAAGAACTTTAATGCGACAAGCTCGTAATTTCACCTTCAAAAGTGTGAAGTAGGAAATTTCCGATAGCACATGAAGGCAGGATAAGTTTATAGGGTGGGTGGGGCATCATATTGTCCATCAAACTCTTACCCATTCAGCTGAGAGCTCTCACCCTGGCTTTCCAGCAGGCCCCGCCTCTGGCCCATGGCAACTTCACAGGCATTCTCATTGGAGTAGAGATAGATGGGTGTGTTATACACCGAAGGGCGGGGCACCGACGGTATATGATTTGGTGAGCCATCAGTAGGAGTAGGCGGAGCCAGTGGATTAGGGCTTTGAGCTGAGGAGGCGAGTGCAAAAGCAGATGCGGCGGAGGGAATGGAAGCTATGTGTGGTGACCCCACCCCTCCAAACGAACGAGCGCCCCTATTGGAGGATGAAGTGATGTGGGTGGAGTTTGTGATGTCAGAGGAAGATGGAATGCAGGTTGTCATGGGAACAGGTTTGATGATTTCCACAGAAACATCCTAAATGGAAGCACATGCAGGACTCAAACAAAACGACAACAGCAATGCAACAAATCAACAGATAGCACACAACAACGAATGGGTTATTCAGCAGATGCTATTACACCTCTGAAAACCTAAATAGTGTGTAGCAATATGTTCAGAATGGAATACTAGCTGACTACGTACTGAATACTGCACACACGGTATATACTATTTAAAAAATAGTATGTGAAACAGAATGTACATGTATTATGCAATGATATTGCCGTCACATTATTGCAGTGAAAAAGCACCAGAAATTAATTTATTTTCAGACATTTATTGCTGACATGAACCAACAGTAAGGATTACTGAGGTGATGTGGCCATTTTGATTGAATTTAAAACATCAAGAAAACTAAAAATGCATATTTTTTTTAAATTTGCATGCTGTGCATAGTATACACACTTTATAATGAAGAAATAAAATAAGTAGCATAAGTAGCATGCGACTGTAGCATGCCATTCTGATGTGATTTCTTAAAAAAAATGACAAATAATGCATTCCTGTAGTTCAAACAGTAAAGCATAGTGCTTACAACACCAATGACATGGGTTCGATTCCCAGGAAATGCATGAACTGATACAAATGTACAGCTTGAATGCAATACATGTCACTTTATATAAAAGCATCTGACGAATGCATACATATAAATGCAATGCATAAATGCAAATAACCATGTCTATCAGAGATTATAAATGGACAGCAGCTTTCCAAATGAAACATGCAGTGTAACGAGAAGCATGCATCATGTGACACCAGTATAGCACACTGCAAATTGCATAAAATTACTGTTTCATATAATATTTGGGGGAAAAAAATAGGTAGTTTTCATTATTAAATTCCGAATGCAGTGCACTAGTTTTCTATTCTGAACACAACCGATACAAGACTGAACTGAACGCAGAGGCGCACTTTTGCTATAAACATGCAAACTCATGCATACATATACCAGAGCTGTGTGTCTGTCTTAGAGGGGTAAAATGACATACACACAAACAATCCATTCACAATACTCCAGTTGTGCGCTCTCGCTGGCTTTATGTGTGTGTAAATCTCATACCTTTGGTGCCACATCTGGTTTTGGAAGACTGGAAGCTCTGTTGGAACACAAAACAACGGACAAAAACATTAATGACTCTGCTGTGACCACATCTAGTGCTGGCAGTGGCCTTACATAAGGAACGTCGAACTGTGGTTTGCAATAAAATCATTGGCCTGTATTTATAATGACACGGAACAACTGCGTGGAAGTTTATTGAACGCTTCAAAAATTATTTTGCCTGCAGGGGAGAACAGAATTTAGGTTTGCGTCAATTAAAAGAAACCAGGTCAGGTTTGGTTTGAAACTTGCGTGATGTGGTGTGTTATTAAACTAAAACTATGGTTTGACAGCAAGCGATATTGCTGTGTGTGAGGCTGGCAGAGCGATTGAGTATGAGTTACCATCTCGGAGAATATGAACTGAAGACCTTCTAAAACAATCTCACACATCTCTTAAATTTTTTTTTTTTTTATGTATTTATGAATCATTTTGACCTTTAAGGATGTTCCCAAAGGGAGGTTTTATCAGATTTAGCTTCTGGATATAATTTTATCCATAAAATATAGCCACTCACATCTTGAAGAGTGTATTATATAACAGGAGATGCATTTGCTCCTATATGTCGACTCTTTGCATGTAAACACACACACACATGCATGCACACGTGACTTCATCCCTCCACGGAGTGAGATCCAGCGGGTCGGGTCGAGTTTAGCACTGTTGATCCGGTCAGATGAACATGAGTGGTCACACTGCTGCAGTTATGAGCTAATGATCTGTTCTCAGTACACTCAATATAGATCCACAGGACACAGAAGACTGCAGGAACAGCGCCAGAGAGAAAGAGAGAAACTACTCTGGTTTAAATCATGTTACTTTCCTGAATCCTTTGTATTAAATGCATTGATTGGTACTTATGAAGTAGTTATTTTAACAAACCCATATTCAACTAATCAAAATTGAAGACCACCAGTCTCTAAATTTCCTTCCCAGCAAAGGTCTGAATATTTATAAAATAGACTATTTAAGGTGCCAATATCTTATATGGAATGAAATAAGCAAATTCAGATATTAAAAATGCCTTTTTTTTAGCATAATGATATATACTACCATTCAAAAGTCAGAAAGATTTATACTTATACTTTGTAAAATTAATACTTTTATTCAGAATGGATGCATTAAATTGATCAAAAGTGACAGTAAAGACAGTAAAGAAAAATTAATAATGTTACAACAGATTTCTATCTGCAGTACAAATGTTTCCAACATTGATAATAATAAAATTTGCAGCAAATCAGCATATTAGAATGATTTCTGAAGGATCATGTGACACTGAAGACTGGAGTAATGATGCTGACAATTCAGCTTTGCAAAACAGGAATAAATTACATTTTACAATATATTTAAATAAAAGAACCGTTCTTTTAAATTGCAATACAGTTTGACTGTTTTTACTGTGACTGTTTTTAAGCCTTAGTGAGACTTCTTTCATAAAAATTGAAAAATCATGCTGACCCCAAACTTTTGAACGGTGGTCTAACTTGCCAGAAGTTACTTAAATATGTAAGCGGAGATCTTCTAGTGTTGAAAATCCAGTTGATTATAAAGGGAGTGATCAAATGATGTCCCATTAAGAGTATTTCAGAGTAGATACAGGCACTTCTGAGTCTTTGATATTCTCTCTCAGAGCTGCCTGATGATTTGTGGTATGAAGCGACATTATTAAATAAATGATCTCACATGTTCATTTACACAGTAAAACATTCTCCGAACATATTTTTGTTAGCTGGAGTGCAGATGTGTAAACACCTGTAGATATATTTCTAAAAATGTGTCCTGAGAAGTTCATAAAATCAGAAAAACACTCATTTCGTCTGTATTTTCTATCCATCCATCTGGATGGTTGCTTTCTGCTCCATCATCAAGTCTCTGTAATGTTCTGGTCTCTAGATACAGTATGGAACATCAAAGCAAATCTGTGGGATAAGTGTATTTCGTATGTCTGATCACTTACATTCCCATACAGTTATGTCTGTAGAACAAACGGTGCATCTACCGTACGGTGACATCATATTAAGAAAGCAAAATCTGATTTTTATCTGTCAGCCACTACTAACACCTTAAATGATCCCAGAAAATTCTGGAAGGCTATAAAATTACTTTATCCAAACAAAGATAGTATTAATGTTCCTTCTTCTATTATGAAAGAGTCTGTAGTAGTTCATGACAAGCTGGAGATATTGAACCATTTTAATGAGCATTTTATTCAGTCTGGTTCTTTGTTTGACACTGCTTGTCCTTATACTGTGACACCTTGTAGAGATGTACCAGTCTCTACAAGTGTCTTCAATCTCGCTCCATTCTTAGTGGCCGACGTTCAAAAAGCCCTAAAAGGACTGGTTCCTGAAAAAAACCCAGGACCTGATCTTATAGAGCCTTATTTCTTAAAAATAGCTACTGATTGTGTAGCACAGCCTCTAACGTACCTTTTTAATCTTACTTTAGAGAGCAACACTATTCCCAAAATATGGAAATCTGCATTTGTTTGTCCATTATTGAAAGGGGGTGACCCGTCAAACTTAAATAATTACAGGCCAATTTCTAATTTGTCTGTTTTGGCCAAAACGCTTGAATCCCTGGTGAGTGATCAGATGAAAGACTTCTTGCATGTACAGGACATTTTATCCCCAGTTCAGTCAGGTTTTAGAAAAAAACATAGTACCATCACAGCTGCAATGAAGGTGATAAATGACATCTCTGTTGCTCGTGACAAGAAGCAGCACTGTGCATCCCTTTTTATTGATTTGTCAAAAGCTTTTGACACGGTTGATCATGATGTTTTAAAGATTAGGCTTCTTAATTCGGGGTTTTCAAAGAAAACTGTCTCTTGGTTCTCAAACTATCTTAGTGACAGAACTCAGTGCATTAAGCATGATGGTGTTCAATCTGGTATTTTACCAATCCTTAAAGGGGTTCCACAAGGCTCTGTATTAGGCCCTCTTTTATTTACTATTTATATAAATAATCTTAATCGGCATGTGTCTGATGCAAACTTTCATTTTTATGCAGATGACACAGTTATTTACTGCTGTGCACCCTCTCTTAAACAAGCCATTGCACATTTACAGAATGCCTTCAATGTGGTCCAAAACACTTTGCTACAGTTGAAACTTGTGCTCAATGCAGACAAAACCAAATGTATGCTTTTCACAGCCCCTCGGAATAGACCACTGAATATTCCCTCAGTGATTACTCTTGATGGACGTGAAATACAGACTGTTACAACTTATAAGTATCTTGGTATTGTTATTGATGATTGCCTATCATTTAAGCCTCATGTTCACTGTCTAGTGAGAAAGTTGAGGCTAAAATTGGGTTTTTACTTTCGAAATAGGCTGTGCTTTTCTTTTAACCCTCTGGGGACCAGAAACGCGCCGGCGCGTTTTGCTCGTTTTTTTCACATAGCAGAAAAATAGACTTAAAGTACTACCATCATTTCTGTTCATATAGAGTTAAGAAATATGAGAAAATAATCTGTTAAATGTCTACTTTTTTATGTGCCCACATACAATCGAAATAAAATATTGTGCTTTTGTAAAATAAAGAATATAAACAGGGTGTGCGTTCTGCCTCTCAGTCACCGTGAACTTTTTTCCTGGAGCACATCTCTAATCTTCAACAAAACTCAGCAAATACTATTCACCCAGCCATGAGCAATATATATTTTAAATCATTTGAGTTTGTACTTTTAAATGATCCGATTCAAAACTAAAATAAATATTCTCCGTTTGTGTAATCTATATAAAAAGAGAGACGTGTCACCCATTCTAATTATCTTTCTCTCAGCTCATTATCTCCGGTAATGTGCCCACGGAGAGCACGCGCTATTCAAACGCAAATACGTGAAGCACCACATTGAGACGCGTTAACGCCCATAAACTCTGAAAACACACTATATTTTTTAGTCAGATTAATCTACTGTCATCTTGAGCGGCTATGAGGAACAATCCTGGGACATTTACCTACCTCAGAACAAGTGCTGGTTTATTTTCACCACGAGGAGGAGCAACCGATTCAGCTGAGAAGTGTGTAAGTGTTTTATGCTTGTGCTTTGTTCTAATCGCGATATAGAATAACGTTAATGTCTGTAAACGGAAAAATAGCATACTGTTTAAATGTGAATCATGTTTCTGTGTGTGTGTGTGTGTGTGTGTGTGTGTGAATGAATGAATGAATGAACTCACAGATACGCACTGTTATAGACGAAATAAAAGACATTTTGTTGACTAGCTTTGGATAGAGTATAAAGTTTTTACTCTAAAATAGACATCAAATAAGCTTTGTTAGGAGTTTCTGCTCATATGTTAAATATATAGTATGTTTTGTCAATAAACTAATCAACTAAGATGTTATAGTCTAGTGTTTGTTCCAATCCAAGCTAAATCAAAATAATGAATCCTCAACTTTGAAATATGTATGATCAAACTAAGACATTTATGGAAAAGACAATTTTCTTTTCAAGATTTTTCCAAACTCTAACTTTGAACTGAAATAAAACCTTGTCTATATGGCGAAGGGTGTGTGATAGATGTGTCCAGACGTGCACCCTGTATTTTAAAGAAGAACATTTAATTATTTGTGATCAATTTTTCATTCACAAAGAATTCAAGGACATTATTCATGTCCCTAAAGGTTGGAGTTTTCCTCATTTTTTTAATTAAGGCATTACGATTTTTTATTCCACTTTTTAGTCAACTTTAGCATGGGTGTGTTCACTTATTCTAAGCAGTGTGTGTGTGTGTGTTGTAAATAAATCCAAACAATCTAAAAGCCATTCTTTTTTAAATCTCCTCATTCTTTCTGCAAGGCTCTTCATAATGATATGGCCTGATAGCACCTAATAGGGCCATTATGGGGAGGGTCTTTGTCTTTCTCAGGTGTGAAATGGATACATATTAATGAGAGATCAAGCCTCCTTGCATAAAGCTTTCTCAAACAAAACACGTCATACACATTCTAAAAGACTTTATTGACTTATCTGAATGAGTAGTCAGGATGTTTCTCACATAGTTTTGGAGCAAATATTCTAGACTATGTGATACAATTTTCAAAAGTCTTGTGAAGAAATAATCAATATGTGTTTTGTGGCCTTATTTCAGAAACTTTTATTTTTAGTTTTTTCAATAACCACGCATAAATAATATTCTCTCAAAAATACAAACATGTACATGCATGTTGCTAACAAATTATGGTAGCCCCGTGTGTGCTATATAGAGTGAATTTACACCTTTGCCATTAACATGTTTATAAATAACTGAAAAAAGCACAAATGTCAGTGCATGTCAAAACATCCCAAGGGCCCCAAAAAACCTTTGGTCCCCAGAGGGTTAATGTTAAAAAACGGTTAGTGGCATCCACTTTTTTATCTGTGTTGGATTATGGTGATATATTATATATGCATTCATCTGCTCAATGCCTTCACATGATAGACGCAGCCTATCATGCATCGCTGAGATTTATTACCAATTGTAAAGCTCGCACCCACCACTGTGAGCTGTATTCTCGTGTAGGATGGTCTGCTCTGACAACACGGAGGCTTTGTCATTGGTATACATTTATATATAAGGCTATTATTGGTGTGCCACCATCCTATTTATGTTCACTTCTTATGAAAAAAAGTGTTGGTCATTACTCCCTCCGTTCTCAGGCTGTTGTCTTGTTTTCTGTCCCACATGTCAGTACTGTGCTGGGTAAAAAGGCTTGTTTATTCTGCTCCCTTTACATGGAATTTGCTGCAGAACAACTTAAAACTTAGTAAATTGATTCCTTTGAGTGTTTTTAAGTTGAGAATGAGATGCTTTGAGTTGGAGTCCCTCACGTGTCAATGCTTTTATTGATATTTCATTGTAAGTGCATAATTGGCTTTCATCTGTGTGTCTTTGTACGTATGTAATGATGTGATGTAACTTTGCTGCCTATCTTGGCCAGGTCTCCCTTGCAAAAGAGATTTTTAATCTCAATGGGTTTTTTCCTGGTTAAATAAAGGATAAAAAAAAAAAAAAATCATCATCTCACACTCTCTCAGAGCATCTGTTTGACATCTCATTTATATCTCACACCCTGAAGCTGCAGTCTGACGCATGACTCACTGATTTCCCTTCATTAATAACTAAAACTCTTGCAAACTTGGAGTTCCTATTCTGCTACAGTGCTTGAGAAAGACTTGTTAAAAACAACCCACAGGAACAAAACATCACAAATTAGATCTCTATTATCTCAATTGATTCTCCTAGACAAGATTAAACAGGGAGAAAAATAAAAAGCCTGATGTATTAAATATATTACTCAACAAAAAAAACATGTATTTTTAGATTTTTTTAATATTTAGTCTAACGTTTCAATAAAATGTACCATTTAAAAAAAAATGCTATTATTTCACATGACAGGCTTTACAGGGTTAAATAACCCAATACACTGATCTAAACGAATATATAACTTTCTCTATATAGCTCAACTCAGGAACCGGATGTGTTGAAAAATGGACCAATGGCAGTGTTCGGGACACCTGTATGAAACTGCAATACCATGTGATGACACTAGGAGCGCAGAAATCACTCACATCAGCTTTAAAGGGACCGTTAATCCAGAATGAATATTGTGTAGTCTTTTTTTCAACCTTTTTGTCATTTTGTCACTTGGAAAAGAGCAACTTGGGCATTATATATCCTACTAAACACCTTCAGTTGTGTTCCACAGAAGAAAGCCATAATGTCAGGGTTCTTGCAATGTTGAAATCTGAAATTGATATATCAGTTTTCAATCAAGAGAGCAAGAGGACATGAAGGAGGGTAATTATTAAATTCTCCTTTTTAAGTACAAAACCATGAAATATTACAAATTTCTATGTTGGTGGGAATTTAATTACGCTTTGAACTCTCTTCCAAATGTTGATTTTTATCCTGCTGTATCTCGCTAATGGAAAATGGGATTTTATCCAGCTGTGATATCCTGTGAACGCCAACACACACACATCCAGGGATGTGATCAGTGCAGGACAGTGTGTGAGACAAGCTGCAGCTTACGCTTTTCAGTCCTCAGAATACACTCACAGAGAGAGTTTAGAGATAAAAGAGCAATGAGTTACAGACATTAAGAGCAAAAATTAAGTCAAAAGAAGGAAGACATTAATATGATAAAGACTGTTAGCAGACCAGATTAGCTCTTTTTCCTCTCTCTCTCTCTCTCTCTCTCTCTCTCTCTCTCTCTCTCTCTCTCTCTCTCTCTCTCTCTCTCTCTCTCTCTCTCTCTCTCTCTCTCTCTCTCTCTCTCTCTCTCTCGGGATATGAACCCACGTCAGGTTTTGTTATGGTCCTGAGGTTATTCAAAAGTGGATTGGGATGGAGTTTAAATGTTTTAATTAAATCAAGCTCCAATCGGTCAGTAAAACACTTCCCACAAACCCATGTAATCAAGTAACCTGCGTTCAACCCTGCAGTAAATGGTTGAATCTGACGCCATGTTTGACGTATTCTGTGCCTAAGAAGTTGTGTGGTCAGTTTAAGCATGTGTGTGTTTAAGCATTCAGAACCAGTGAGGATCATTTGTGTGTTGTGGATGTGGCCTAACAAAACGTCAAACCTGGACCATAACACAAAAACAGACAGATGGATAAACAACACACGCACAGAATCAAGAACACACACGCAAATAAGGGAATAAAGAGTTATATTTGTTATTTAGCTTAACAAGATTTGTTGTTTAGCTTAGTTTACGTGATTCAAGCTGTTGAGAGCTGCTAAATTATTTTTCCCCAAAGTGCCGTCTTTGTTATTTCAGTGTATATAAACTCATTTTAGTTCATTAATGTCGAAACAGGAGCCTGCAGTGTCTCAGAACGGCCAATATAAACATCCACCAAACACAACACACGTCACAGAGGAAAAATCAGTACACAGCTCCTATCTACTTGAATAGGGAAAGACCAAAATATCAAAAACTGACTGTAAAAATTATGTTTCAAAAACATCAAACCAACAATAGCATAATATATTATCTTTGCATGGTCTATAATAAATAAAACCACTTTTTTTTTTTTTTTTTACTAGAGGCCCATCTCTCCTCCTACACTGTCTCTAATATCAGAGTGCACACATTACACCTGAGCTCATATGCATGTTTTGCTAAAAGTTTCATTTTTATACACAATAGAATAATAAGCGAAAGCATCCTTAAAACAAGATAACGTTTTAAGCTTTTTGCAATGGGGCAAACAAAACTTTTTTCCTTTATATTAAGCTGCAAATTCAGTTTAAACAACTGGGCTTCTTCGTCCGAAAACTTTTACGTTTTGAATTGTTTACATTTTTTGCTTCATCGGATGGGGGTGAAACTTGGTGACTTTTGTTGTATTACCTATGAACACAAAAAAATCAAGGAGATGATTCTGATATGTTAAAGGGTCGTAAAATAAATAGTCACACTTAGCTTCCTCCCGGTCAAAAATTACCGACATATGAAATGAATGGGAAATACGAAAAAATAGGAAAACTCAGAGAAACTTTTGGTGGTACAAACTACAGATCAGCCACTGTGCAGAAAAAAAGTATACAGCAATGAAGGGGTGACACTCTAAAACATCAAGAGTGCAAATAACCAATAAATAAATGAAAAAAAAAAAACATCTCGCTCAAATGCACACACACAGAGAGAGAGAGAGAGAGAGAGAGAGAGAGAGAGAGAGAAGGCAAGACTGCAACAGCAAATTTATAGAATATGCAAATTAATGAATTAAAATTAATAAAAAATACCAATTTATTGCAAAATGTCTGTAATAAAGTGTTTTGAATTATCAATAACCATCCCTTATTTTGTTCCTTCTGGGCCGTCAGGTTTCATTCCCTTAGGGAGCCTATGGAGGAGTGATCCAGCTCTCACATTTAATCAAAAATATCTTCATTTGTGTTCCAAAGACGAACGAAGGTCTTACGGGGTTGGTACAGCATGGGGGTGAGTAATTAATGACTTAATTTTCATTTTTGGGTGAACTAACCCTTTAAGAAATTAAAATTGTAAATGGGCTAAAGGGGAAAATAAATAAATATCCTTAGGAAATTAACAATGGTCTTCAGGAGAAAATAAAATAAATAAATACTAATTAATAAATGGACTTCACGTAGAATGAATGAATTAATAATTATAAAAATGAATAACCTTAAAGCTGCCATCGGGAGCATCATTTTCAGTGAAATCGACACTATAATCCGACAGAACAACATAAATAAAGTGGTTTTAGAAAAAAACCCGAGCTTCTAACTCCACCTGGAGCGTGTTTTTTGTTTTGCAAAAATCCACAGCTCCCGGATCATCGGGTCCAATCAGCGCAGGGGGGTGTGAGATCTGACTGTCAATAACAGATCGGGCACACGACACCCCTCGCGGACGTTACAATCACATGCACACGCCTGAAGTTCGCGGAAGTTCGCGGAAGTTCGCGCAGTAACGAACAGGTAACGAAGAGTGATGGCGGAAAATCAAGTAAGCTCATTTAGAGTATAAATGACGTTAGCAATTGCAATCTATTGGTAGATTAGCTAGGACTGCATACCTCCAAATAATCCATGGTGTTGATGGATGCTGATGAGACGGGCGCGTTCACTGAAAATCTGGTGCACACGCACTGACGAGCATGAACTCGGTGGGAGGGTATCCGTTGATAGTGGGGGAGGGCCATGAGAGTTGTAAACATTCAAAATTTTGCCTAACTGTACGTTCACACCAAGCGGCAACCTCCCCGTCTCTCTCTTGAAACCAACACGGAAGTGAAATAAACTGCAGTTCATCGAGTGGCCGCTTGAGGCTGACTGCAAAAGCGAGTCAAATCTGTATCTCCCCCATGTTAAAATGCCTCACTTCACAGCAGAAAAAAACATGTTTACAGCCTGGTGGCAAATAGTTGTTTTGGTCTATATCGCTAATTTTGCCCTTCATGACGACTGTGAGGGGGGTGAATTTTTTTTACAACTCGTTGAAATTATATTAAGCCTTAAAGTTCTGCATAATTAAGGGCGTGGCCACTTGAGTGACACGTGGATTGCCGCTGCTTTCACTGCTAGTCGTTTGTCTGCTGTCTGTTAGCGTCACCCTCAGCTGTGTTTGTGCTTTTTTCGGGATTATTTCATACAATTTAATACACGAATTATACCTTCGCCCATGCACGCCGTTGGATTCCGTCGTTGTCGAGGATGGAGAGAACAACCAGCGCTGTATTTCCAGTTGTTTTCCTCGCATGCACTAATCTGGATGTCTGACAATTTCATTGCTTTTTTGAGTTTAGATTTAAAAACGTCTGTAGATATAGAGACCACACTCATTATGCGGTACTGTTGCTCTCACGGAACAGATATGCTTATTTAACTTTGTAGTGTAAAATAAATAGTACCGTCAGATGAAATCCTGCAGGTGGCAGCTTTCTCTTCGTCCATGCACACTTAAATGAGCGCGGATTTCTAGTGCATTTACTTGAACTTCTGAGGTAAAATCTTTAATTGCTGGTTTAAAAGCTGGTTTAACCCATCTGAGAAATTGAGAGGCGGCTAAAATCAGATGATATCAGATGAAAATCAGACTGAATAAAGCTCTTTTACGAACTTGACGTGCGATGCCATGCTGACTGACATGTGTGCATGAATCACTGTCACACGCACAAGCTCAGAGCAATACTGTAAGTAACTGTCTGCATGATAATACATTTTTAACTAGCAAAATAATAATGCATCACGACGATACACATAGTTGACTGCTTGTATGTTGTGAGAAATGTGTGTGATCTGTGTTATGTACTGTTGAATAGCCTACATGCTCTTAACTAATTGCCCCTTTTGGGATTAATAAAGTTGATAAAAAAAGTAAAGTAAATAGTCTCACTTTTAGTTAGGTCTTTTAACTATTATAATATTTCGAAAGGCAAAAAAATTAATTTTAACTATTGGCTTTAATTCTTCAATCAGCTGTCACTTTAGCGCGAGGCCAGTAGCATATAGCATTAGCACCTCTGCTCCACCCACGACCCGCCTCTTTGCCCATTTTATGTTATCCGGTAGTGACAAGAGGTGACGCGCTGCCAAGATGGCGACGGTTAGCCCCGCCCACTTTAGGCTTCAAAAACGCTCTTCAGAAACCTACGGGTGACGTCACGGATACTACGTCCATATTTTTTTACAGTCTATGGTTCACACCGCCGCCGACTTGAGCTTCCAAAGCGGCCGGAAGTCGTTCATTTTCAATGGAAGCTGGCTTTTCTCAGCTGCAAGGAGCGTCAAATCCATCGGCGTCGCGTTTTGGGCGTTTTGAGCGTCAATCAGAAAGTTGAAAGAAGCTCAACTTTATGGTAATGAGCTGTGACGCAGTTCAGCGGCAAGCAGCGGCAAAACGCCAGCAACCAATCGGAATATAGACGTCCTTCGCGCTGGCTGATTCCGGAGAAACATACGATGTAAACTTTCGTTCCTACCAAAACATTAGTTACGAGAAAATTGAAGAGAAGCTAATAATCGCCGTTGCTGGGCTTCCTACAGGTTTCCTATCATTTATGACATGACGTTGTTTGCTTATAGGGACCGCATGAGCGCAACTTTTATTTGAAATATTTACGAACGCTCGTTTTAAAGCGGGAATGCAATTCATTTGCTCACGGTGACACCGATTTGACCGCAAATAATAATAATAATAGCTAACTATTCTTTTTTCCGCGATCAAATGTGACCAAAACGGTTATAAAAATGCTGTCATTATAAAAGGTTTCTTCAATGTATTGCTTGTTTTTTTTCTGTTTATTACATTTCCTGTTGTGACACTTCTATTCTCCGTGCAACGTCAGAGCGTTAAAAGCGTCAACAATTTTCCCCGTACTTTTTGACAAGCGTCCTTGACAGGGCGGTCAGAGCTTCTTTGAGGCTCAAGTCGGCGGCGGTGTGAACGTACAGTAAGTCCACTCAATCTGCCAGTCTTGCCGACTGCAGCTTTAAGAAATGAACCTTCTAAATGGACATATGACCATCTGTGTGAGTTGATCTGATGGTAAGTGAGATGAAGTACAGCAGTGGCACTGGCCCTCTCACAGCGAACACAAACCAAAAGAAATCAATAAAACAATTCACTGCATGTGCTTTTAATTAACATGGAGTCTCTCGTTCTCTCTGTGTAATCTACTGTCATATATGAGAGTCAACAGAAAGCCTGTAAAACTCGAAATCTCTACCCAATAACTGCAGCTTAAGCCGAGTTTGGCATCTCCACATAACTCTCCAATAAAACTCAAGCGTCCTCCATTAGCACTAAAAACAAGGCCCACAGACACACACACACGTGAACACACAAAACCGTACAAATGTCTGGTTTTTGAGTGTCTTGCTAAAAAAACATGTTTAATTCTCTGCTGTTTCCGATTTACACAAAAGCAATTTAATGAATAAAATCACTCATTACCTGCAGTCTGCTGTAATTACGAATAATAAGAGGTAAAACTAAACCGCAACATAACCTGGTAACCCAGACTAAACTGCATCACCGCTGTCCAGGAAACTGGAAATATATTATATAATAAATATATATTTATGCTTCAAATAAGAATATCGGTATACGGTCAGAATACACAACTGTTGTTGAATGGCTGGACTCTTTGCATTAGACCAATGCAAACACTTCAATCTATGTAAGCTAGAATTTGTGCATGACTTTATTCTCGAATGTTTCAGAGAGCAATTTATGCAACAAAAGTGTTTCTTGAATTGTCAGTGTTGTTGCAAACCTTCTCATGAAGGCTTCTAATGAAAGTCCAGTCAGTTTTCTCTTCGCCTATACTGTCATGAAAGAGAAACAGTTTGAAGAGACATTATGCCTACAACTTCATAGCAGCGACCTGATATGGACATTTGATGGAAACTCTAGAAACTTCCAGAAACATACTCAATGCAAGTTCACAAATGTCAAATGCCTCACCAGTGCCTCATTGCAAGTCTGCGGCCTCATTGAACAAACTTAACATTCTTCTGTAAACTAATAAACCTGTTATTGTATATAATGAATATTGTTGGCTCTTTGACAAATAGCTTTTGTATGATTTTTGTAAGTATCCTTTTGTAGTGGATAAAAGCGCCTGTTAATTGCATAAATGTACTGCAGTCAAGTGAGCAATGTCATTGGTAGCTGCTATAAACATGTTTATAAGATCCAAATTGCTCGGCAAGGTCCTTCTCAAATGAAAACATTTGACCTGAAAGCAAAAACTGACTGGAAGAAGACTGAGATTGCAACATTATTGCATTGACACATTTCAGAAAGCCACAATGCATGAAATCAAGCTCATGATAGAAGTGTTTGCTTTCACATACTTGCATAGAGATGTGTGTACAGCAGATAAACCATGAAGGTCTGCATATCACACTTCAATAAGTATGCACACACACACACACACACACACACACACACACTGCTGGTTTCAGATGGTGCTGATGCTGGTATAGTTCTATTAATACTAAGCCCCAGTAAAACTAAGAGAATGTGATTTATTTACCATCACTATCAAAACAACACTGTATTTGAACATACGTGAGATGAAGTCAATTGTCTTACATATTTACATCCAAGAATTTATTTAAATTGTAAAAAAAAAATTTGGATTACACAGTTTTAACGTTATAAACCTATTGCATACTTGAAACAGGTAAGTCATAAACAGGTCAGTCATAAATGAAACGGGTAAGATTTTCTGCATAAAAGCATATCATAGTTTGTTATTAATTATTTGCATCTATTTTCTTTTATGTAGAGAGGACGAATTATGCTTTTTTTACATGTTTGAGCACAAAAAAGGTCTTCAAAGTTACAGTCACTCCAGTGGCAGTTGTTCTCTATATCACTGTTTCTGTAACGTGGACCCGGAGGTGGGGTGGAGGCCCGAATTTTGAACGTTTGAATTTTGACTGTCCCAGATATGCATCACATTAAGTTTATTGGTTCGTTTATGTTAAAACAATGGATGGAAATTTTATATGCAATTCAAATCTTACATTTAGGCCTGTATCTGATTTTCTCCCGTATTCATTGTGTTTGACACAGCTCATTTATCTGTCCATCACTGCCAGTGTCTCTCTCTCTCTCTCTCTCTCTCTGTTTTAACTTCCACTAGACCAATCCATGAGTGTTTTTCTGTCACCACTGGGCACACTGAGTCTGGCTGTTATGTGTATGTGTGTGTGTGTGTGTGTGTGTGTGTGTTTCCCATGGCTTGACAGTGAGACAAAATTTTCCATTAGTGGACGAAACAGGGAAACAGGAAGCTGGCACACACACATGCAAGCAAAACACACACTTATTCTGGTCCCAAAACACATAGCATTCAAAAGTGTGGACAATTGTGCTCCACTAGTTCTCTCCATTTACGATAGATAATGAGTGTTTGCGATTCTGCAACGTGACAACACTGGGTCTGAGAGATTAGTTGGCATACGCTTTCAACCCGACACGGCTCAAATACACTGTTATGATGCGAGTCTGAATGTTTTATCTTTCATTAGGTCTTAGCCTTCACTTATTTATCAAGTCATGACGAATGCATGTAAAACAAAACCAAAGCTAGTGGTATAGATGGTTTCATTTTTTACTTTTTTAGTTGTCAGAGCTTTCTTTAAATTTGTGTGAAGGTAAGATTTTCAGTGGCATTTCAAATTTGATTTTGTTCCTCACACAAAGCTATCAAACGTCTTGGAATATTATAGGGACCATATTTATGGTCGTTTTTGTCATGTTTGCAGCTTGACGGGTTTTAAAAAAAAAAAGTATATAAAAAAAAAAGAAAGTGCAACAGAAGGCATTATTCCTAAAAAATACATTTCAAACTGTAGAATGCTCTCTCATATTGCATGTTAAATTCAGTGAGTGGCATTCAGTTATCACCTTGCGAGAAGATAAATAAATGATAATAATATTAATAATTATTATTATTATTTTATTATAAATGCATAAAATATATAATAAATAAAAACTAGTTAATCAAAAATAAATAAATAATAAAGATTCCAAAAAGTAGAATGCTCTATTGTTGTCACATGATCTCATTTTAAATTCAGTGAGTGGAATTCAGTTATCACCTTGAGGGAAAAACAAGTACTATTTCCTATATCTTTGTGTTCAAAATGCATGTCGTTTTTTAGCATAATATTTATTTATTTAGCCAATTCCCAAAGCAGTGCATGCATGTTCTTACTTCTGTAAAGAGAGGTTGAGTTTGTCTGTGCTGGCTTTAATCTTATTCTGAGCCTCAAGGTGGTTCATGCCTTCAGTGCTGATGCCATCAATGGACAGGACCAGATCTCGCACAGCGACTCCCGCTTTACCAGCCTTTCCTCCATCCGTCAGCTGAAAACACACACAGCTAATGGTCAAAACAACATAGTGACGCATAGAGAAGCCTTCAAGTGCCAGATGGAGACTTCTGACTACATGGTTGTCAGGATGCTCAGATTAACAGACTGCTTTACTGTGCTGCTAAAACTACACACATCACCTTCAAATTATGTTGCTATCTTATTGACATCATCTGCATTATGCATAGTCATATTATTCAATAAATTGATTGATTTGGAGTTGCCCTTTTAAATGCACTACCGGTCAAAAGTTTCTAAAAAAAAATTAAGAATTTTGTAATGTTTTTGAAAGAAGTTTCTTATGCTCACCAAGGCTGCATTTATTTGATTAAAAGTAAAATAGTAATATTGTGACTTTTTTATTTTTATTTAAAATAACTGCGTTCTATTTCAATGAATGCTACTTTGACTTGGAATAAAAAAATTTACTTACTAATAAATTTTTTTACTTACTAATTTTTACTTAATAGTTTTGGGTTGGCGTGATTTTTTTAATATTTTTTAAATGTCTCTTATCAGTACTTTTGTAAAAAATGACTACAATTTGAAATACTATTTTGTTTTCTATTTGACTACATTGTAAAATGTAATTTAATCCTATAATGCAAAGCTGAATTTTCAGCATCATTACTCCAGTCTTCAGTGTCACATGATCCTTCAGAAATCATTCTAATATGCCGATTTAATGCTCAAGAAACATTTCTTAATATCAATGTTAGAAAAGGTTGTGCTTCATAATATTTCTGAGGAAACCGTGATATATTTTTAGGATTCTTTGATGAATAGACTGTTCAAAAGAACAGCATTCATCTGAAATGAATGAAACAGACATTATAAATGTATTTACTGTCACTTTTATTCGATTAAATGCATCCTTGCTGAATAAAAGTATTAAATTATTTTAAAATCTTACAGCAAACTTTTGAACGGTAGTGTATGTACAAATCAGAACTCAAATAAAAGTGACTAAAACAGACATACGCTGCACTTTTGAACTTGGGTAAAGTTTCACTGTGAAAGCTTTAGGAAACAAAAAGAGAGTATCAGACAGTATAACAGAGATTTACTTCAAAGACAGCTGAGCTTTCAACAGTTAACAACTCAGCTCTGAAACGGGACAAAAGTTCATGTTTAGTGCAACAAATCCAGTTCAAGTGGTGAATGCGTAAATCACCACGGACGTCCTGCGAACCTGAGGCCGGTGCGGTCGGGCCAATTCAAACAGAATTAAAGAAAAGATAACTCTGAAATCCCAGCCTGATGCGCAAGTCAAGCGTGACATTACAGCAGGGTTGCAAACTCGTGCGACTAGACCGCAGTCCGCTTTCAATCTCAATCCACTCAAGTGGTCTTCAATTATCACAGACATATGCTTTCATGTGTGCTCAGCAGCCTTTTATATGAGACACTTTGAGACTACATTTATCCATCATTGTTTTGCCACAATCCTGCATGAAAGCGGCGCTCTTTCTAGTGCACATCGTTGAAATGCACCCGAGAAAAACATTTATGTGGCGAAAAGACAAGAACCTGGTCGAAAACATGTGTTATAAATATGCAGCATCGCCGCAATAGCACAAAAGCCCGCCACGTTCTTTGATTCCTGTCAAAACTTCTGTTTCCACTGGAGAGTAAAGCATCTGAGAGCAATTACAGCACAACAGCACCCAAAAAATGACTAAAGACAACATGGATGCCGTTATCCACGAAACCACAATCTCGGATAAGTCAAGCAAAAGCCAGAGGTGGAAACAAATAATTAACTCGCAAACACGTGTTTTTAGTGTTGTTTTTTAGCCATCGTGTGCGATTGTAAAAGCTTCTTGGGTTTTCTCATTAATGACCTTGAGAACATGTGGTGTGTAAGTCTTTGATTTAGATCAGTTACAGAACAGATGTATGCTGTGCCCTCGAGGACAACAGCGGACACCGTACACACGTCAACACACACAATAAACACATCTGAAATCAAGAAATCCTTTCCATCTAAACTGGTTATATCTCCTAAGCCTAGTAAATGTTTTATGAGCAGTAGTAGGATAAACTTTCTCTCTTTCAGCTAATAGCTGAAATTCACACAGCGCTGTCATACAGGCCTCATTACACTCGGAATATTTCGCACAGGTCGCATGAAGGCCCTTTTTGACCATTTCCAGGCCTTGGTCACTGTGTGCTTCCATTGCATGTTCTCAATGGAAAAAAGTAAGTCATAGAGGTTTGGAACAACAGGTTACTCAGACAAGCCTGTAAGCAAACACACATTTCGGTGCGTGTCTTATGTTTTAGCTCAGCCTAAATCTGGTGTTAAATATGTTCACGACTTGTTTACTCATGTGGTGTGACGGTGGTTAAGAAAGTCAAGTCGTCACACCAGTAATTACAGGGCTGCTGGTTTCAGTGTTGCGCCAGAGCCAAATGTTTTCTGCTGTGGATGTGGATTCAAACACATTTGCTCAAGAGACAATCTTCACTTAATGCCAAACTTTCATTGTAAAGAAGAAAGCACAGATCTGTGTATATGTAACGGCATGGAAATTGGATGACTCTTTATAGGAATCATTCATACGCATGGACCACAAAAGAGATGCTTAGTTAAAAACTTCAATACAGTGAAAGCATGCAAGTATCAGGATGCTAAGCACCCAAAAGGACATAAAAGTATATAAAAGAAACAATTTCCCAATCACACAATTGCACATATAAACCTGAAATATAACAGGTGGTGATTTTACGCAGCGTAACCGTGACGTCGCATCCAGATGGTCGGCCACTTCAGCATCAGTGGTTTCACTGTTTCTGAAGGTTTTGCACGGCTGCTAGGTGAACAGAGAACAGAAGGTCCATTCAACTTCATAAACGTCCCTCAGAGACACACTGTCCCATGCAGTTAAACTGGGTGCCTTCATTAACTTCAATCTAAACACACATAAACTAGCTGTGAATACTCATAAAACGCCTTGTGTGTGTGCGTGTGTGTGTGTCTCTGAGGTGCGGCGCGAGTGCTGTCGCAATCAATACTCTGAGCAGAACGCAGTGTGTATATAGAGACCCGCCAAAACTGTCAAGGAACGTCATTGTTGAGAAAATGTGTGCAGTAATATTCAGATGAAGTGCCAGAGACAGATACCATGTGCTTCATCACGATATACCGAACAGATCTACGCAAATAATTAAGTCATGTGTTTGAAAAGTCAGACAGAGAGGCATTTCATTCGGTTCTGGGTCATAAAGAATCGTTGTGTTTGTTTCTGGCACTAAAAAAACTATATAAAAATAGTTTTTTAGTGCCAGAAATTATTCAATTAAGGGCACTTTTTCTGTGATTTTTTTTTAAAGAACAAAATAAACACCAAATCACTTATTCAAATTCTTGTTAAAATATATCTAAAAAAGAAAAAAAAAAATCCAAAAAATGACCACTTTTATTGATGTCAAGACATGTATAATGTCCATTTTAAATAAATGCTGTTATTGCCGTTTCCACAAAAATATGAAGCAGCGCAACTTTTTTCAACATTGATAATAATAAGAAATGTTTCTTGAGTATTAAATCAGCATATTATGAAGACTGGAGTAATAATGCTGAGAATTCAGCTTTGATCACAGAAAAACAGTACATTTTAATTATTTTACAATATTATTGTTTTTTTACTGTATTTTTGATTAAATCAATTCAGCCTTTGTGACCAGAAGAGACAAAGCATTTAAAAATCCTAACGACCGCTTTGATCAGAATCAAGCACTCCAAAGCACTGCGTAATATAATAGCATAAATGTCTGAATGAATGGTTGAGTTTGTTTCCTGCCCGTCTCGCGTTCACATGTGGAATCTTGCAGGTGGTTTCAAGCAGATTTATTGGTGAGACTGGAAGCACAATCAGCTAACTTGATCAGGAGAAGCGGTACAGCTTGTACTTTTCAACAACAATTCAGTGAAATGATTTCTGACATCATATCAGGTTTCAAGGAAAGCGAAGACATCTTCATTAAACTTTAATGTTTTCCCACAAGGGCTATTTAAACGGATCCAACAGATACATGTTCTTTACTGTGTGTTTCTACGCACTTGACTGTAGTGTATTAATAAAGTGATAGCGTACTTTTTCTATAATACAGAACCGACCTGCTGCTAAAATACACCTACATTTCTATATACCAACTGGAAAAATAAAAATAACGAAACAAACAGTGAGAAAGAGATACGGAATCAAAAAAGTGAATTACACCAATCGCATTTCCTTCAAGAGAAAGAAAGACAAACACAGTACAGAAAACTGGTGGTACCACATGGCACAATGTTAGTGTCAGATGGTACACAAGAAAAAGAGAGAAACTGACATTGACACAGAACACACACCCATCTGTGATCCTGTGTACTGACACTAACCAGCAAGTAACGGCAGCTCCAAACCACAGTCTTATAAAGCCTAGTTTAGACCAGATCCCTGTATTAAATCCCACCATAAACCAGAACTTAATTAAATCTCTGTAAAGCTGACTGGGGTTCGGCGAGGTCCAAACCAACCCAATCTCGCTGCCAAACTTCCCACAACCCAAAATCACACTCCCACAACCTCAGACCTGTCCGCATCCAAACCCAACACACTCCCCCCAAACGTTTATTTACAGTCTAAAGCTGTCACAGCGCCCGTCCTGTCTGAAATCAGCAGACGAGCAAAAACACTTGAAGAAATACTGCAGCTGCGATCTACAAGTTCTCGCCAGAAACACTGGCGCTTAATTCTCACGGCTGAAACACTTGACTCCCCGCAGAGAACCTCTGAGAAAGCAGCTTATTTCATCAGCGCATGAACTGGAACATTCTCATTTTATCTTATCATCGACGAAAAGTTTATCACCCACACATACACACTCCTCTGGAGATGATGTCATGAGATCTGGAAGGCAAAGCTTGAAGAAGCAGTTGCTGACAGAAATGTGGGTCTCGAGAAATTAGAATACTTGATTCTGATTGGTCAATCTTCTCAAATATAATTGCATAATTATTGCTAAACTGTGTAACATTTGAGCTGTGCTGGTTGTATAGCTCAAGTATAAGCCTTGCTTTCTTTATTATCACATGATACAATTACTTAAACTCAACACTTCCCCTCCATCTATTTATTTGGCAAGCAGTCACGTTATGAGCAGGATAATATGCGAACCTGATCACATGGTTGAAAATTACTGCTAACTATACATTATTATTTACTAAATAGGGCAAATTAGTGTGAGAGCGCAATCCCATAAAAGCGCAGATGAGAGTGGAAAGTTCTGCGTGTGATCTACTGACGACACACAAATTAAAGAACACAGATGCATCCGGATCATTTCCATAATGACCAACGCAATCTACCAATTAGCATCTGGTTTAAGACATGCTTTTTTGGGGTGGTAAATAATGGCACAAATGCAAATACATTGACTATAGTAAACCTTAGTAAATCACCTTAAATGATCCATTTACGGTAAATTCTCTCCTCCCATAAATTTTGCGACTGGAAGGGAAACTCCAACAAATGCATTTGCAATAAGATCAGCCTCAAAAATAACCCTGTCCACAACCTTTCAGCGCTAAATTTACAATGTGTGTCTTTAGTAAATCCTGACAGTAGTTTTTTAACAGCAAAAGAGGGAGCAAGCCCTTAGGATTAATCCAATCTTTTTTTTTAATAAGAATTATTCCCTTTAAAAAAAAAAAAATTATATAGAAAATAATAAGAAAATAAATAAAAGCCACTTAATATAAAGTGAGAACCAAAAAAAAAAAAAAAAATACAAGACACAAAATGCCGCAGAGAGATTTCAGGGATTTTGATTGATTTGATTTCAGACTGACACTATTGATCCAAATAAATCAATTAAACATTTTTTTTTACCTGTTCATTGAAATATGCTAAATGAAACTTCTGAACTCTATTTAAGAAAGAGCATGTTATTTTTTTTTATTGACTATATAATGTAAAATAAAAAATATAAGGCTAAAACACATATGAAAATACCTTCATTTTGACAGTACAATGTGTTAAATTTGTATGGATTTTTTTTTAATATACACCTAATCACACTGGCTGTTGGAAAAACATTGCTAGTTGTTATAAAGCCAGTAAACAGATGAGCTTCTGTCACACTGCAGTTAGAATGAAGCTTCACTAATTCTTACTCCTCCAACGATGCTGAATAGAGATGAGAGGACTGTAAATCCCACATTATGTGTCCGGCACACTGGCACGGACTGAACCCTGGCTATAGCTGACGGCAGCGCTCCCAGTTTTTACTGAGGATCTGAAGTTGAAATAACATATTTTATTGAGTGTGAGTAACGTCTGTAGCGGGATCCGAGAGAGCTCTCGCACAATTGATCAAATATGTTCACTGGCTTCCTGTATAAAGCTCTCTAAGCCACAAACCCAAACCAACGAACCACAACATCACAAACTGTGAAGTGAAACTGTAAATCATTAGCAGAAAAAAAATTGTATATGAAATTGCCCAATAGTCAAAAATCACATGAGCTTATAAGCAACTCATAAGATGAGACACTTAGAGACAGCGAGGCGGACAGGGGAAGGCAAAGGGAAAGAAGGAAGAGCTTGGAGACGGGGAGGGAAAGAAATAGAGAGAGGCAAGGAAAATCAATCAGAAGGTTATGTACATCACTCCTCTGCCAGATGGCATTGTGGGAATAGCTGTCATGCATTGGCAGTTCAAACGGGTGTGTGACATAAGTGGATCTGAGTGTGTGTGTGTGTAAGAGAGAGACAGAGAGAGAGAAAGATACGGTAGATAGAGGGAGTGTGGAAGACTCATTAGAAAATAAAGAGTATGAACAGGTGGAAAGGAAAGGTTACATAGATCACTTAACAGATATAGAGATAAATAACTTTGTCCTGTGGTCAAGAGGAAATGAGATGAGGGTAAACCTAAGAGTGTGTAATATATTTTAAAATAAACATTTTAATGCTATCCAGTGACATTAGAAGAAAGCGCCTATAAATATAGAGGCACTGAAATATGACTTCTCAAAAAGAATTGGTCCACATTAGGAGTATGCTGCATCACAAACTGAAACATTTATATTTGCATTTGCCAGATGCTTTTATCCAAAGCAACTTTCAAGCTGTAATGATTAAAAAAAAAAGAAGAATTTGTGTGCTAATCACATTTCAATTATTTATTTCAATTTATATCTTAATATCTTTAATAGCCTGATATAGTGGCAATTCATCAACGTTTTTTTAAACACTTATTCAGCGAGGATGCATTAAATTGTTTAAAAGTGACAGTAAAGATATGTATAGTGTAACAAAAATGTTACAAATGCTGTTCTTTTGAACTTTAGATATTCATTAAAGAATGCTGTTAAAAAATAATAATAATGTATCACAGTTTCCACAGAATTATTAAGCAGCACTGTTTCAACATTGATAATGTTTCTCGAGCAGCAAATCATCATATTAGAATGATTTCTGAAGGATCATGTGACACTGAAGACTGGAGTAATGATGCTGAAAAATCAGCTTTACATCACAGGAATACATTACATTTAATAAATAAATATATTAAAATGTATCAATTATAACTATAAATTAAAATGTGTTAAAACAGTTCTTTTAAATGTCAATTTTTAAACAGTTATTTGAATGTAATCTATCTATGCATCAGGCAGCTGTAAATGACTGGCCTTTTCTAAACATATGGTCACATGACAAACATTGGGCAGCACCGTTTTAAAACACAGCTTACCCCACTCTCCCCTATGCATAATGCGAGTTTAAAAGCAACAGAGAAAATAGACAAAAAGAGAAGAGCGAGGGGTGTGAGAGATCATTAAAGGGTACAGATGGTGTCGGGGGTCAGAAGGGGTGGATCGTGTTTTGAATGAATGTGTGTGTTCGTACTCACTCGTGAAATGGAGAGAGGCATGTTGAAGTCTTTCCCCCCCTGCAGTCTGAAGCCCCAAGGGGCCGGGCCCTGTAACACCACACTGTATTTACCACTCATAGCTGTCTGATATCAAACACACCCTCAGAGACTGCCAAACACACACGTAGAAACTCCTCACAGAATGCCCTGGGAAGACAGAGAGAGAGAGAGAGAGAGGGGCAAAAATGTTCAGTCGGACATTGTTGAAAAAGTGTACGATTTAGAACTTTTTACATTTTCTAAATAAAATGTAACTGGCGTGTCTGTGCAAAACACAAGGGTTGCTATTGCTATGCAGTTGTTAAGGTGTTCAGGGTGATTGCTTACTAGCAAAAACTTGCTTTACTTGAAGGAAAGTTTTAATCTTATGGGTTAGAGGCTTATGAGCAATAGAAATAGTGATGCTTGCCTTATGAAACACTACTAATGAAGTTGATTAGTAGCAGAAAGCTGTATTAAATAGATATTTTTAAGAACATAGTGTCATTAAAAATGTTATGTTAGCAGTAATGTTAGCTATTACAGTAATACAGCCTATTTTGTAATTCTATAAACAATATACTGGAGTTGTTTATTTATTACTCAGCCGGTAGTTTGGGTACCAAATCCATCTATCAGTTTTGGCTTCTTATATCATTTTTTTTCCCTCAACTATATACAAAAGGAACCTGAGGATGGTATATTTGACTCCAGAAGTCCTCTATGGGTTTTTTTTTTTGTTTTGTTTTTTATTTAAACTATTACTTCTTTCATTCCTTATTTCTTTCGTAACCCTACTTCTCAATAATTCTCAAGATTTCCCTACTACTCTTAATTATCCTCATTTTTATACTAGGTCTGGTCTTAGTGGGAGAATGTAGTCTATCCATTTTCCCCATAACTTGACAAATTTCACAGGCTGTAACCGAAGATTCATTGTTAACCTCTCCATCATGTAGATTTTGTAAACTATTCCCAGCCAATCATTAATTTCCAGTATTTCAGGTTGTAACCATTTTTTGGTTATAGCTTTTTTGCAAGCTATCAACAGGATCCTCATCAAATATTTATCAGATTTGTCTTCTAATTTAGGATTTGTAAGACCAAACTAAATTGGATGGGTACCTTGAATATACACTCTAACTCTTATGGATTTTAGAGATTCAATATTTCTGAACTTCAGAGCATTCCCAGAAAAGATGTCTATGATTGGCTGATCCGAGAACACATTCTCCATCAGATTGCACTGATGCTTTGATGTCTCTTCTGCTCAGAGGTGAGGAAAAATACAGTGATCAATGATCATTTTCCAAGCGAATTATCTCCAGGTTGAGGAATGTGTTGTCCTCCGCTGTGATTTAAGAATACTTTTCCAATCTTCCTCTAGGATTTCAACATTTCCTTCCATTTCACTTTTATTTTTAATATATTGGGTATTTTCTAATTTACTGTCTTGTACACTTTTATATAATGTCACTCACTTTATATATTGAAATAAACATTGCAAGAATACCATTGTTTTCCTTGTCATTATAGTCCCTTGTAATATTAATAATTGCATGTCTTATTTGTAAGTAACTATGAAAATCTTGATTACAACATTTGAGTGTTTTAAAACCCAACATTTTCCTTTATGTTAAAAAGTACGGTATGCTGTGAGGGCTCGTTTAGTCCAAGCTTTAAAGCTACCATATAGTATTTGGATCAAATGTTGAATCGTAAGCGGGCCATCTCAATGTTGATACCAAGTCTATCAAACTAATTTTTTTTTAATTATATCTCGCCAAATCTTTAATAAATTACTTGTCCACGTCGATAAGATTTTTTTATACGTTTTTGAAATAAGTCTTTTATGCTCACCAAGGCTGCATTTATTTGATCAAAAATACAGTAAAAACAGTAATATTGTGAAATATTATTACATTTTTTAAAGTCTATTTTAATATATTTTTTATGTAATTTATTCCTGTGACGTAAAGTTGAATTTTCAGCAGCCATTACTCCAGTTTTCAGCTGTATTACTGTATATATATATATTTATTGAAACATTTTCCAGGATTATTTGATGAATAGAAAGTTTAAAAGAACAGCATTTATTTGAAATTATTATTTATTTGTCTTTGCTGTCTGTTTTGATCAACTATTAATTTATTTAAAA
>CM060595.1:56713260-56720760 GCA_030578255.1 Tiaroga cobitis | reverse complement strand
TGTGTGTGTGTGTGTGTGTGTGTGTGTGTGTGTGTGTGTGTGTGTGTGTGCGCAAATAATAGCTATCGGATTAAGTGCCTCTCTGGTTTACTGTTTTTTCCACCAACGTGCCATTATAGATCCAGTGACTTGGGAGACACAAGGAAAACAGATTGTTGCATTGTGTTGTGTTTCATCTAGCCACTGGTTTTAGATTATATGATTCATTAGCATTACAAAGTGATTTAACTACATCAAATGACCATTATAGTGTGCGTGAGACATTTCTAAATAAAAATATCATGCACATGAACACAAACAAACTGTCTGGCTATGTGTGACTCAACACTAATCTAATTTAATCCCAATCTGTCTGCACTAAATCAATGCATTACACAAGACTAGCAACTAATTCAGTCGTCTGATACCTGCTGACAACTCACACAACATTTACAAACCTGGAAGTCTAACTGCATTGGAAAGCAACAGCATTATTTAAGGCATAATTCGTGTCTGAAGCACAAACACTGTATGACAGATTAAACACTTAAGATTAATACAAATCTCTAAATACGAGCAACTGTAATAGTAATGCTTGATTTATTAAACATTACAATAACTAAACCCCCAAAAGGCTTTAGTTCCTGGAACAGTAAGCAGATCTTCACAAGGACCAATCAATGTTCTACATGCTAAAAATAAATAATGAAACCATGTCTGTGCATTTGAGCATCTGTTTGCTGCGTGTGTATGTGTGAAAGAGTCGGTGATCACGATGCATGCCTGCAATTTCATTCAAAAAAATAAAAGTCCATGCTAAACTGGCACAGACATTGCAAAGAAGCTAGAAACAGATCCAAAAAGGTAAGATATAATTTGTATTTTTAATATATTGTACTGAAAGTTAAAAAAAGCTAAATAAATCAAATAAAAATGAATACATTTAATGTTTGATTTATACCAGTTATGTAGTCAGATTGTATTCAGTCTTAAATAAATTATATTTTAAACTTAAATTATTTTTTAGGTTAACTTAACCATTCAAAAAGATCATCATCATTAACATCTATTTGAAAATACCTGCATGAAACCAAGCACTGTACAGAAAAGAATCTGCAAAACATGTCCATTTTATATATAATGAATTGATTCATTTTTTTTAATAATTATTCTCATGTGCTGCATGTGTAATGTGCTCATCCAGAGGGGGTGAAGACAGACACGGCCCCCAGCTTGCATAACATATGACATCCAGCCCATCCATATGGGGCCCCCTGAGACATTACGGCTCCTCGACACAACCAAATGTTAATCGCTTTCACCGTTGATTTCAGTTTACTCAATTCACTCCATTTGTGGTGGTTACTACTATTGAGCAACTTGTATTCATGCTATATCAACAAAGATGAAAACCTAACTTAATTTACACAAAAGAAATGCATGCATTCAATAATTTCTTCAGAGAATATGATATAGGTGCCAAATAAAATTAAAGCTGTCATAAATTAGTATATTTGCTATAACTAAACATCCAGTGCCATCCTATAGCTTTGCTACACAAACCCCACACTGGCATACATTACTAAGGCAGATCATGAAGGAACATTTAAAACAAAAGGTTAAAAGAGAACATGGTCTTGACCCATATATATTAGGTTTGGGGCAAGTTGTCACATTCATATAGGGACATGTTGTTTATGTGTTCTGTTTGAACAAAACAATGGTATATTTTAGAATGTTTCTACATATATTTGTTTCACAAATTACTTTTCAGAGCTGTCCAGCTGTTTACATGTGAGTGAAAAGCCTTTAAATAGGCTGTTATACATTTTAAACGCAGACATGTTGAGTTAAAATTTGCTTATTTACACTTCAAATAACCGTATTCTTCTGAAATCAGTGTCAGTGAGCAGCAAGTGCTGCTGTGACAACATGCCCCGGTCGGATTAAAAGTATCAGATAAAAAGTAGTCTATTTAACGGAAAACTATTTAAAACACTTTATTCACACAGCTGCGCCCCTATGACAGTTTAAAACGTTCTTCTCTCTCGTGTGATGTGATGAACCTGCACTTACCTGTGTCTGTGTAAATGTCTGTGATATGAGGCGTCTGTTCAGATGAAGCGGCGCTGCGAGGTTCATGTTCCCTCCGCGAGTGACGTCATCAAACATGGGCTGGACCAGCGACACGCCCCCTACCTTTCGTCACGCCCATTACTCCGACCTGCAGATACACACTTTACTTGGAGAAGTACCGGTAGGTAATACAAAACATTACAAAGACAGACTTTCCTTCAACTCCCCTAAAACCCCTTTTTTAATATCTTTTTTTTTTTGGACGCTACATGGCAAGGCTTATTACATTTTGTAATACTATTATGTTGCCAATATATTGTCCAAGTTCAAGATCTTTAATAAAAAAAATCATGAAACATAAAACAATTCTGTGTGTGCAGCTGAATGACATATTATACAAATATTTAATTTGTATGATGCCAAAAAAACAACAACTTACAAACAATGTAGTTTATGGTTTATACCAATTATAATGTCCTGGCAAAAGTGCATAGAAATTAAAAATACAATATTAAAAATACAATATTAAAAATACAATATTAAAATAAAATAAAACACAAACAATTCAAAGTGAAGAATTACATTTTTATATATTGTAGGCTACTGATAAAGTGAAAACAATTACAAGAATTACAAGAATTACATTTTTATATTACTGTAGGCTACTGATGAAGTTAAAAAAAAATCAATGGTTATAAATAGAAAGTCCTGGCAAAGTGCAAATAAAATAATAAAATAAAATAAAATAAATACATGAATAAAAAAATTAAATAATAAATAAAAACATAAAATAATGTAGTCAAATGTATTCAGTCTTATTACATAGTATTTCTGACTTTAAAAAAACAGTGTATTTATATGCTTCCATGAAGCACATTTTAGGATACCTGACAGAAATAGTTTAACAGTGTAGTTTTAAAAGTGGCCTCAGATTTAAAAATTAATAAATAAATAAATAAATAAAATGCATTGATATAGAGAATGTATATAGGTGTGAGAAAAAAGTGAGCTGCCATTTTGAATCACTCGAGTAAGTAATGATTCATGATGACACTGAACAAACCTTCCCTTCACAGAGAGATAACAGTCATTACAGCACGACATCTACCTAAACACACAGGCCCTGTATGGCAGCTCTCGCAAAGACTAATGACTGTTTGGACAATCTAATATGTTAGACGAAGGATGAAAACCCCATATATACAGTCTAAAAGCATCCACATTGATGTTAATGGGGGCTAAATAGGATGTAGTGTAAACACAGACCAACGGCAGTGCATAAAGAACCTATTATTAGCATCTCTACAAAGAATGGAGATCAATAATGTACTCTGGTTCAAACTATCCTCTAATTTTCCTAACAGCTAAATGTAGAAAGAGCAGTCTGAGTGATTGGAGTTTATTTAATGCTCTGGGCTAATGCACTCATAAAGCAACAGAGACTGTTTGGAAATCAAAGGGATCTAAAAAATCTCTTTGAAGCACAGTTTATTGTTGCTGATATTAAGGTACTTGAGAGTGAGACAATAGTTACACTGTTAACTTAAAGTCAATCACTTCTGTATTAAAGTTATACTGTGAATCATTTTTACAGGTCGAGAATGATGACAGAAACTGGAGCGTCCTCTGCTGGATGGAGAATGAACACGAATATCTCTGTCTTCTAGATAGAACAGAGTAGGGGGAGGCTGCAGACCTTGAGCCGGTAGATACACGCATAGATATCCATAATAAAGGCTAGATGTCTCGTCCACGCTGCTGGCCAATGGAGGTCGACGTCAGCACCTGGCGGCCATCTTGTCACAGGCAGCTCACTCACTCGTAGCATTGTGTTAAAGGGTTAGTTCACCCAAAAATGAAAATTAAGTCATTAATTACTCACCCCCATGCTGTACCAACCCCGTAAGACCTTCGTTCGTCTTCGGAACACAAATGAAGATATTTATGATTAAATCTGAGAGGTTTATGCTGCTACATAGGCTCCCTAAGGGAATGACACCGGACGGCCCAGAAAGTCATTAAAGAAAATGTTTAAATATTCCATGTGCCTACAGTGGCTCAACTATAAGTTTATCAAGCGACGAGAATACTTTTTGTGCGAAAAAAAAAAAAAAAAAAATACGGACTTTATTCGACTGTTCCTTTTCTTCCTTGTAGGCCTGAAACGAGACTTCAAGAGATTTCCACGACGCATGCGCGAGAATTGCGATCTCCTTCAACTACTTCAGTTCAGTTCTCGCGCGTGCGCGTCGTGGAAATCTCTTGAAGTCTCGTTTCAGGCCTACAAGGAAGAAAAGGAATAGTCGAATAAAGTCGGTATTTTTGTTTGTTTTTTCGCACATGGAATATTTAAACATTTTCTTTAATGACTTTCTGGGCCGTCCGGTGTCATTCCCTTAGGGAGCCTATGTAGCAGTCATGAACCTCTCAGATTTAATCATAAATATCTTCATTTGTGTTCCGAAGACGAATGAAGGTCTTACGGGGTTGGTACAGCATGGGGGTGAGTAATTAATGACTTAATTTTCATTTTTGGGTGAACTAACCCTTTCATGTGGTATGTACTTTTTAAATAACCATAACTTGCTCAATTTTCTACCGATTTTCAAACGGTTTGGTTTGTTATAAACGTCAGAGATGTAGTTATGACACTGCACACTTGTGAAAAATAAGTGTATAAATAAATAATCAACCAGAATTATCCAGCCACGTTAATAACGTTTGTAAGAAACCAAACCGTTTAAAATCCATCAAGATTTCAGCAAGATAAGAGTATTTGTGTTCTCACCATACATCAGTAACACATAGCCCGCCAGAAAGCTAGCCTGTGACAAGATGGCCGCCGGTGATGACGATAGAGACTCTGCCGTAAGACCTCTAGCCTTTATTATGGATATCTATGGATACACGCCCCTGGCAGTTTTATGCCCGGACAGTTTTAAGCCCCTGTTGTTCCTGATGCGTCCAGTAGGGGGAGGCTGTACAGCGACACGATTTTTTTTTTTAATTCATTCATTATTTTTGTATTCCAAATGAAAGGATACAGACATTAACAGTGAGAAGAGGAAAAAAAAAAACAGAAAAAAACAGGATGACATAAAAAGACATTGAATTAGGCTACACAAATCAATGTTACATTTTGTCAATATAAAAAATTAAAGGTTCTTTACAAGAGACTCAAGGATATTATTTGTTTTAGAAACCTTTGAGTTTAAAGGTTTTGCCATTTTCTTAAAAGAAGAAAAAGGGAACTTTATATCAGAGGAGAATATTCTTAAATCAGGATCATTGAATGGTTCTGTCTTTATGAAGATGAAACTTGCCCAGAAGACAAAGTAATAATACTGTATAATCAGGATTAATATCGTTAGATTGAAAATCTGACAAAAAAAAAAAAAGATAGATTCTGTCATTTGTATGTTAAATAATCTTGTGAGCTCTAAAAAGTTGTTGTTTAGCAATGATGCAACATTATTATTTATAAACTATTAGCTCGATAGAGCTATAGGGTAGGTAAATTAATTTCTATATATCAATGGATGGGTCTATAATTTATTTCTAAAGACAAAAAGTTCTTGACGGTCAGGTTTATGTTCTATCTGGCTTAAACTTAGTTTACCACGTGTACGTTTAGCTGCCCCTAGTCTTCTCACTTTAAAATTAATTTTCTTTTAAATTTTCTTTTGTTGCCTGTCTTTAGTTTGCGTGAGATTCTGGTAAGATCCTGTTTACTTCCTGCATTAAAACATAGCCTACTCCACATGGTTTCTGGGGGCAACATTACATAGATATTGGAAATATGTGAACTTGTTTTTTTACAGTCTTTGAACACACAAAAGACACATTTATAATAGGCATGTATATGCATGTAAATCTCTCTCTCTCCAAGTAAAGAGATGAACTGCACACTCACTCAAATATTTTGATTATTTTTAGCATGTCATGCATGATAAAACCCACATTAAAAACGTTTCCCATATGGTTTAAAGATTCTTTGAGCTGTTTCATCTAATTTATATCTTAATATATTTTTTTTTCTTAAAATAGCATACTGGTCTGGACTAAAATGTAGGGTGTGTGCACCTAATGTGGGTTTTATCATACTCTGTCTTTACCAAATTATTTTTAACTTGCATTTCATAAAGGTGTATTTACTTTAGCTACTTAAGGAAATGAAAATCTCTCTCTCTCTAAACTTATAAACACCCATCTCTTTTCATACGACTTACAAAATAAGCGACTTACAGAGACATGGACATGTTTTTAATGACATTTTCAATTTTCTCTGCACAGTTCATCATCAGTGACCAAAATAAATCAAAGTGGCTTGACACTTTTTCCACTATTGTTCCACCAACAAGTGCTTGTGCCGTTGTAAGATCAGGAGCAAATTGATGCAATCCACACTCACCTGACATCAATTCTGGGCAGCACACACACACATGATCAAATCACCATGGATGTCCTTTTTAATGTTTTTAATGTTTTTTTGTTTTTTTTTTTATCAGTGAGCGGGACGCCTTTGACAGGAGGATAGAAAAATAGCTAAAGAAGAGTGGCAAACCATAGTCATCATAATTCATAAATGGTGTTTTTTTTTGTGGGCCTTGGAATTTTAGAAAAGGGATAAATTGTGTTTGTCTTCATAAAATACTGTGTATGACACTGTTTTGTAGCTGTATGACGACCAGTAGAGAATAGTAGGCTATAGCAGATATTAGAGGATCCATATGATTACATGGTACATATCTAATGGGCTAAATTTGGTAAATATCTAAATGTAACTTTATAAAAATTCACAACGACATCTACTGCATATAAAAACCTACGGTGAATACTAGGCCTATAACTGCAGTAGGTCATATCATTACTTGTTATAACACATAGTTGATCCAATGTGTAGGCTATTTTTAATTTTTCAGTTCACAAAAACAAATAGTCTTCTGTGGGCTGAGTGAAGAGAGTGAAGCACAACTGAATATCTATGTTTTAATCCGTGCAGATCTACACTGTAACGTTTATATTTAAATGAATAAAAAACAGAAAATTGTCAAGTCTATGGACGGGTTATTAATGTGTAGGCTACGCGTCGATTTCATCGATTTAATTGTTATTTCGCAGAAGATCCCCCTACTGGACGCATCAGGAACAACAGGGGCGTAAAACTGCCGGCTCCAGGTCTGCAGCCTCCCCATATAGATAGAACATCGGTTCCCAACTTCCCAACAGGGGCAATATTATCTGTCTGCAGTCCCGGACAATGATACTCAACAGGGGGGTCGCGGCCCACAAAGGGGCCTCAGCGAGCTCTGTGGGGGGCACAGTCATATTTTGAAAAGTTTTGAGCAATGAGCATTAAATAAAAGTCCTTAACTTTTTTCTGTTCAAAATTTATATAATGAGCGAGTTCATCATTAATCCATCAATCCGTGTTTTTGTCTTATC